>CAJNOL010001506.1:0-29554 GCA_905250125.1 Rotaria sordida | reverse complement strand
TTTTAATATTGCCAAATATTAAATAGCTAGTTACACTAGAAAAACAATAGACGACTTATGAACTTACCACTGAATCACTTTGTCATAACGATTATCCACAGTAAACGTCTTTTTGTATAATGTCAGTTGACACCCTCACCCTCATGCAGAACAGTGATCATTTGAAAACTGAAGTAACAAACTATTATTCTCTCTTGCATCGTTTATCTCAAGAAAAATGAGTCCTTGTTTCATATTTTCATTCGTAAGTTTCTGAAAACTTCCTGCAAATATTTCATTTTACTGTTTGAAATTGTCTTTTTATAGGGACTGCTATGGTATATCTTAGAGTCTAATGATAAGGAAACCGTTGAGATTATATAAAGAAAGTCTAAAAACATGTGATTCATTTTCTAGGAGTAACGTGGTAGAGTAAAATTGACTGATACAAATAGTAACGAGATACTGAAGTACATGTGAATGCACGCTTCTGTAATAAAACTTTATGACGCGTACACTGATCAGTGTTCGGAGAATGTCAACTGTCTGCGTGAGATAATATGTAATTCAAAATTCAATAACAATTTTCCGTATTCTCGCGAGTACGTTAGCATGCACATTCGAGTTTATTAAGAATTCAAGTATCTATACGCATTTTCAAGACTTTTGCCAATGGCTGGGTATTCATTCATTCAAACTTACATGAAACCTATGCAGCAAAGTGAAGGAATATCCATAATGAGAAGGAAATAAAACTTGATATTTCTTTCAAATAATGACATCTTGAATACATAAGGATTTTCTTCGTTAGCATAGTAAGACGAATTGTTGGAATTCAACTCCATGGTTAATAGTTGTTAGTTAATGCTTATTTCATTCTATCTAACATTGACTGATGACAAAAAGAAAACAACCTCCAGCCATTATATTTAATGAAAGAAGATAATTTCTGCTTGAAAAATGAGAATAGCTTGCAGTGACAAACATCCACTGCGAATTTTTTTGTAATAATTTCACCTGCTTTGACAGCTTCCATTTCTATTATAACTGAAGAGAGAGAAAAGAAGATATGCTTGCCAGTAGTGTCATCTCAAATGTTTCTGTCAAGCACAGATAATGCATATCTTGTAAATTAGAAATGAATTATAATTAATAGAAAATTGAGCTATTAAAAGCTCAAGCATATTCAAACTTTTATTAATCGTTGATAAGGATTGAATTGCCCAAGCACTGGTAAACTTTGCTTTTGAAATTATTAACATATGTGGGGAGATTGAAATCTGTCTTTCAGTGAAGTGTATAGTTGATATATCATCACCAACTTATACAACAAAAAATTCTGCTAAATAATCATTTGAAATATGATCTTTGATTTTATTGTGTGCAGTGACTTTCATAGCTTGAAATATATTTTCTTTGTATTATCAATAATTATGGACATGAATATTTATTAATAGCATAGGTAATTTGTAAAAAAAAAGAGGGTTGGTCAAAATTAATTCTATCGATTTCACTTAAAATCTATAGAAATGAAACATATTTTAATTCCTAAACAATATGTTTTCTTTAGTTAATACCAAAAACTACATTGTTTATTATAGAAAAATCGGAAGAAAATGAAAATATAGACTGTTAAATTAATAAAATTGTTTGTTTTATTGCTCATATTAGTTTATTTAAAACAAATGATTTCAAATGAATCGCAGATTATTTCATTTGGCAACTTCTCACCAGTCATTTAATCTCAAAACTGGTGATAATCGATGCTTCTAATGATTACGATATACTCTTGGTCGATTAATTTCAAAAAGGAACAGAATAATTTCACTAAAACTTAATAATAATGTGTCAAGTGACATAAAGATTTTTATAACGCATTATCATGAATCGCACTGGTTGGGTGGGGGTATGAGTGTCGAGTGTTAGTCTTGTCATCATCCACACCCTCTAAAATACAGACTATTATTGTGCTCTTTTTCTGTCTACAAAATGTTTCAGAAACTCTACTCGTAATGATACTGAATAAAAGTTTTTTAGCCACTTCTATGATTGCCAAAATCATAGGTTTAAATATTCGAGTTTGGCTGTTTCATTTCTTAATGATACAATCTAGGAAAGAGAAGCTCGAATTCCTCATACAACTTTACAAAGCTTCGCAGTAAAAGAGTGTGGGTGTGGGCGAAGAGAAGACCATAACCCATACTCACACTCATATCCACGAGTATCTTAGGCTTTCTGCGTATGAGATTCTGTGTCTATGCTTGCCATATCCCGAATATCGCCGATCAAAATCTCGATCAAAATGTTCGTCGAAAACCAGATTTCGAATCTCGTTTAAAGACATTATCTAGTAGGACAACGCGTAAAAGCCCTAATACGAGTTCAGCTCTACAAATTGTAGCTATAGATAGATATTCTTATCAGGTGAGACTACACCTATATTTCTGGAAATTTTAATTGTTTCGAGTGTTTTCAACTTTTCTCAAGAGAAGTACAATATGTATCTAGTACATCCAAATGATATGAAGTTCTTTTCACTTGACCTTGAATTAGCCTACGACAACCTCCGTTAGTCGACTCACACGCATCATATCCAACATTCAAATAGAACTACAATGATAATCATGACTTGTATTCTACGAAAAGATATTGCAGCTTTTCAGAACACCTTCACGGCAAAGAAGCTATAAAGTATTAGCTATTAACAAGAATCTTAAGTCGAACGCATTAACTTCTATCTTTAATCTTTTCAGCAAAAAAGCGAAGGGAAAGAGTACAATACAAAAAAAGAGTATGTGCATGATCATCATGTCAATGTCAGAACGAAAATGAAACTAAACATCACAAATTGCATTGTAATTGTGACGTACAAAAACAAAAGAAGACTTCATTAATAAGTGTAATCTATATAATAGCAATGTCATTTTCACGAGAAATATTATTGAAAGATAGTTGAACTATTTATACACGACGACAAGCAATGATGATGGTAACAATTCTATTATTGAATGATTTAATATCTAGTCAAATTTCAAAGCCGAGTCAATATTGCTTTCGTGTGATAGAAAATGGTATTATTGAAGAGCGTTATGGTATCGATATTCCATCGGGTAAAATGTCTCGCATGTGGATGATGAACGATTCGGTAACAAACAAAATATTTATAGACGTGATGATGGTCGTAACTATATATTTAACTTTATGTCATATCCACTACAATGTATTTTAGTTCAAGATGGTCCATATGATGCAATGAATTATTGACCAAATCTATCAAATTATTTGATGGTGAAAATAAAACTTATGATCAATTAATATCTGATACAGATTGTCATGGTACTTGTCTAACATGGTTAATCGAAAATAATGAAACAAGATTGATATGTTATCATTATCAAAATCGATTGTATGTCAAAAAATCAGAGTAGGAACCAATTAAGATGATTACCAAAACATTTGATTTTGATACAGAAAAGTTGACGAAAACACATGACGAGATTTGATAATTGAATTACGGACAAAGTATCCGACTATGAATTTGATTATCCAATGGACTTGAAAACATGTTTTATACCTTAGCTTTTCTGTTGTTGTTTTTCTCGATGAATTTGAGAACACCGATGCAAACCGGTGGACGTGAGAAACAAATAAATTTTACTAAGTTAGAATGTCGATGCTTTTAAAGTGGAAATTGTAGTTGAGATTGGTTTTAGTATTTCTATCTTCGACAAATTACTTAATTTTATGCAAGTTTCGGAAAGTTTTGAATTAAAAAAAAGAAAAAAAAAACAAGAGTTAATTGTTTGTTACTGGCATATTCTTTTCTTAGTTTTTAAACGATGCTTCGAGCGTAAGATGAAATATGAGGAATATCAAAATTTCAATTAGTCTATGGAATCTCAGTATCTGTCAAATTGGATCAGAAAATTTCGCTTCGATATAGAGAATCTTGAAATGGAAAAAAACGAAATTCCGAAGGCTTCAAAATCTTTGCAAACTTTAGAATATATTGAGATAATTGAAGTCATTTAAAATTATTCAGTTGTCATCAGTTGTTCTGAGGTATTTTTGCTTTTCTAAAGCGAAATCCCGAGCCGTTCTCTTATATCGAGTATCGGAGAATGGGTAAAATTTCTTGAATAAAAAAGCTCGATGATCTTCGTGACAGTTAAGATTTTTAATTTCTTGTTTAAATCAAAACATCTTCCGATAAAAAAAAATAGAACTGCTTTATGAAGAAAGTTCATAACTCGATACTAGCCTTGTGTCGGTAGATGTTCTTTCATTACGAAGATATGAATTTTGTGAACTTGTTAAAAACTATTGTAAATCCAATAAGTTCAATCTTTGCTGCTATGTGAAAATATCTTGTCAATAATCGATATCACAAGTCCAGAATGGAATGTGATCAAAAGTAAAATGTCTTATGCAAAAAATCGACAATCAACAGTTGATTAAGTAAGGCATTAGAATGATTTTCAAACTTTGATGAATTTATTGAACGAAACAATAAAATGAAGATAACGTGAAAATGAAAAAAGAGAAAAATTCTGATTGAAAATTTTCTAAGGTAGAATAGTTCAATCGAATTTCGTTTACAATATTGATTTATTCATCTCAAATTTTGATTAATCAACGAGTGCTGTTGAATTGTCAGTACAGTAATAGTTACACAGGATTACCACTTCTAAGAACAATATGAAATGTTGTAACTCGCTCATCGATCACAGACCAGATGAAATTCGCGTGCACAAGTAACGTTCAATTCTATCTCGTGTGGATAATTTTCAGAATACGAAAATCGGATGTTCATAAGTTTTTTTTCTAGGCAATGTCTTTCATCAGTATTCTTGCTTGTTACATTGCACAGTAGAGTCTCAAAACTTTGCTTTCACAGTGACGTCATGAATAACATTTACTGATGCAGCTTTGGTTCACCTGAATCTTGACTTTGCTGTTTTTTTCTTCGAAATTGAAAAGAAATCTACTGGTGGCAGTCGATGAAAAAGTCCACAATTTTTTGATTGCTTATCGAATCTTTTTCTGCACAAATGAAATTTGTCTGGTATGCAAATAGGGTGTGAATGTGGGACGTGGATGACTCTTTTTTGCCTCATACTCACTCCACACCCACATTCAGAGTTAGGGAGTTGTAGTCGTCGTTTTTTTTTCCTTAAAGATTGCTTTGACGTATATATATGTCAATAACAGTTAAGGGGTTAATTAAAGTAATAAGAATAGTGTTGTCAGTATTTTTCCAATGTTTCATCCACTTCTGAACATTGTGGAATAGATTTTTTTGCTATCAAAAAATTATGCTTTTAATTCTCTACAAAACTATATATTTTTATCAATGAAAACATATTTCATCGTTTTCAAATGTTCAATAGAAAAGAAACAGTTTAAATATGTTCAACTTTCTAACTTAGTCTTTTTGCAAAATATTGTTATCGCACTTTTTAATTCTTAAAGTAATATTCTTTTTTCTAGTTTAAATTGTTTCGATTTTTTATTTAAAAACCATGATTCATGAATTTAATGTTTGTTTGTGGTCTCGCACTAGTTTGCAAAATTTTAGTTCATTCTGAGAACTACCTTTCCTGCATGTTTATTATATAAAATTAGTACTTTCACTATCCTAAGCGATAAGAATAACATGATTGGAATATGATTAAGGATTTAAACAAGCTTAAAAGTAACGATACTAGGTCATTATACCATCATTGAACTAATTCCTGGTATGAATACTGTTTCAACGTTTGTTTTTTGATAGTATTCATCGAAACTGGAATAATCAAAGCAGATATTACATAGTCGGACTATTATAGTTGAAATGAAAATTTTGAAGTAACAAATCGGAACAATTTAAAGTAAAACGAAAAAGCATTATTTTGAGAATTAAAAAGTGTGATAATAATATTTCGCAAAAGGCTAAGTTAGAAAGTTGAACATATTTTAAACTAATCTTTTCTATTGAATATTCGAAAAAGATGGAACGTGCTTTTATTGATAGAAATACATGGTTTTATAAAGAATTAAAAGCATAATCTTTTAGTGAGAAAGAATCTGTTTCAAAATGGTCAAAACTGGATGAGATATTGGAAAAATACTAACATTACCATTACTTCTCAGGTATCTGTTACATGTCAAAATCAGGATGTAGATATGGGTCTTCTCGACGAATGTTATAAAAAAGGTCGAAAGAAAAAACATCGAATGATAGTTACGTCGAAAAAATAAATGTCGAAAATTTGAATATGAAATAGATGTGAATGTAGAGTACGAATCAGAGTCATGTAGAATAACGTTTAAGTAGCGACTCATAGAGTAAGGTAGTGTTAACCTTGAGGAAGAAAAAGTAGATTCTAGATCTAGACGGATGCCCATGGAGTAGAGCTCGTCGGGGCCAGTATTTTTCGAACCAGGACCCGAATCCGGATCCGATCCGAACCTGAATTTTGAACCGCACTCTTAATACTTTCAATGAAGTTGTTTTATCTAAATCTGATAGTCGCTCCGAAAATACGAAATTTGTTTTTTTCATTATTTATGTTGGTGACTAGCATACTCTATACGTTTCTCAGATAAGCTTGACATTGATCTTGAAATAGGTGAGTCATAATCGACTTTTACTCCTAAACTCAGCCTGTCAGATTCAAAACCTTCGAACTCCGACCTGAATCCAGTCAACAGAAAATTTTTTGGGCCCGTACTCGACAGGCTCTACCATGAAGCCATATGAATCTACTTGACTCCATGTTGATCACAAAGATTCATTAGAATCTATTAGACTCCATGGATTCAGGATTGGTATTATTCAGTCTCGGTTGGGCTGGCCGAACGTAGAAAGCATAGAGTAAGAGTATAAAACTTTTAGACTAGAAAGAGGATAGAGTACGACAAAGCCTTACTCTGCAGGATCCTAGTATGAATATGGATGGGAATTTTCACTTGATTGACATTCACAATTTTTTCGACATTCTTACACATTCGATATTTTCATCGTTCAATATCTTTTTTTTCTACTTTTTTTATTTCGATATTTTTCTTTTGACGCTTTTTTGTTCGATGTTTTTTGTTTCGACATTTTTCGTTTCGGCCTTTGCTATGCATACCTTCTCGATATCAACCTACAGCCACATCCTGCGCACACCTTGATTGTGTAGACTCATGTTTTGCTATTTTTGGCAACTCTCAAGTCGAGTGATCATTTTTTTTTGTTGGTTTTCTATTTGACAGGATTATATTTCAATTATTCATACTGTTCTTGTATGTCACTTTTGAAGTTAACAAGGACAAAAAAGGCATGAGTATGATGCAAGTCAATATCAAGGAGAAAGAAAAAAGAAACGTCAGCGAAATAAGATTTTGTTTCGGTGCAAATAATCATTTAACAGGGGTGCGTATGTCTATATAAAAACAATCGAAAGATTATCGTTGCTACAACAAGAAGAATAATGGGGAAGCTCAACGGAAAAGTCGCTCTCATTACAGGCGGTTCCGAAGGTATTGGCTTGGCTACTGCTCAACGATTCATCAGCGAAGGTGCAGAACATGTCTTCATCACCGGACGTCGCCAAGAAGTACTTGATGAAGCTGTTAGAAAGATCCGTAGCAAAAATGTGACTGCAGTGTAAACTGGTGTCTCAAACATGGCTGATTTCAACAGATTATACGACATTATTAAGAAAGACAATGGTCGTTTAGACATCGTTTTTGCCAACACCGGTAACAATCCGAATGCACCACTTGGAGCGATCACTGAAAAGCATTTTGATGATTTAATCAACATCAATGTGAAATCAGTATTGTTTACTGTTCAAAAAGCTTTGCCAATATTGGTTGATGGTGGATCAATTATCTTAACCGGATCTATCAGTTCTATGAAAGCTATTCCAACCGCGAGTGTCTGCTGTGCTACAAAGGCAGCTGTTTGGTCTTTCGCCCGTTGTTGGACGGTCGATTTGAAGGAGCGAAAAATCCGGGTAAATACAGTGAGTTCAGGACCAATTGAAACGTCAATGTTAAAACGTGCAGGAAATAGTGAAGAAGAAAACATAGCGTTCATCACAGGTATGCTAGCTCGTTCACCAATGAATCGCTTAGGTACACCTGATGAAATTGCTAAAGCTGCAGTCTTTCTCGCTTCGGACGATAGCAGTTACATCACGGGTATTGAACTATGTTTTGATGGTGGCTTAGGACAACTCTGAGATATTTATTTTATTAACTCAGTTTGGCATATAACATTATTTCTTGTGACTATTAAGCATTCAGTATAAAGTTATTCAATGTAGAAAAGTCTATGCTTTGATGTGCTCATAGGAAAATACAATGATTGATAATTTTATTATATGTGGGTGTGGGTGTAGGTGTGTGGGTTAAAGAAAAACTGCACTCAAAATCAAACCCACACCCCACACCCACCTATACCCGCATTCACAGTCACCAATGATAATCTACCGGATATCGTTATTGCCAAAAGAGTCTCTAGTACTGTAAGTGTTCTTATTGGATATGGCAACAAAACTTTGCAATATAAATAACTTTTGAAACTGAATCTTCTCCGTTCTCGGTCGCCGTTGGTGGTTTCAATAGCGATAGGCGACCAAATATGGTTGTAGGCAATGGTAATGGTATGAGTATTGGCGTATATTTAACGATGTGTTAGTTTTTCAGGACACAGAGACAAATTAATCTGAAGAATATATTTAATCCATAGATCTCAGCCCGTGCTTCTTATACATTTACTTTGACCATAAATAGCAAAGAAATTTGAATGTGTGCTTTTTAATAAAAATTAATAATTCATAGTTCAATTATTAATGTGTTGCGTCGTTTTTAGGTAAATATTTAAAAGAGACTGAAACGGAATCAAATTCTTCAACTTAATACTGTTCTCTTCATTAGCTTTCAAACATGAGCAATAAATTTCAATTCAGTAGAAGGTTCATCGTTCTCTGTATCTTGTGCTTTTGCAAAATGTATCGATCTCTTTCTGTAAGAAGTCTACTAATTCAACTGTTGCTTGTATTTTCATTAAAAAAATATCGGTTTCTATTGATGTATTGTTTTTATGATTTCTTTTTCCACATACCCAGTAGAATTTTCTACTTTTGTATAGTATTTAGAGTCGCTGAAAAGGCTGTCGATGTTTTGCACTCTTTTAGTCAATACATGGATAGGGTTCTATTATTATTATTACGGGTATTTTTTGCATTGATTGCATGATCAGCAGTACAGTTATAATTGAATGTGGATTTGATGGTTTCTCGCTCTTCTAATATTGAGATTTTCCAGTTTGAAGTTTACAGAATTAATTCAACCGGTGATTACCGATTACTAAATGCAGTTCAGACAATGAAATTGAGATAGAATTCGATTGAAAATAGAAGTTAATTTACTTCTTTTTCTAATATGTGCGTCTTCCGCCGGAAAGAAGATAACTATATTCGCATTAAATATGAAGATTCAGCAATTACTACCTTCACCGATCAATAAGTAAAAATACTTCTATATAGAATGCCCAACTCCTAATGTATACTGTATCTCTGCTATGACACTTCCAAATCTTCATAAATCGATAGATTTAACATATAGACACGTGAAAATCTAAGTAGAATTCTATGCGGCATGTAGATACGTTTTACTTATGACATTAGAGGAATTATTTTTCTTTTCAGTATGAACCGAATCGAGATGGGTGTAGGTGTGAGTCTTCTAATCACTCGAACCACAACCCACATCCGCACCCACCCAAACGACGTCTTTCAGTCAATATTCGAGCTCATGAAAGTTTGGGAGTTTTGTGATAAAATTATCATTTGATCAAACATGACAATATTACGAATTATTCTAATTTTTTCTTTGCCTTTCGTGTAATCAATGATTAATATTGTCTGTGTTACATATTCCATTTTATCTCTTTCAATGAAAAAGATGTAAGAAGAGTTTGAAATCGAATTGATAATATATATATATGGAATATTCATGAGTAAAACTACTTAAAAGGTAGAAAAAATGTTTTGGTGTTCTGTAACGTCGAAATATGACTTTTTATTGTACTTCCAAAGCTCACCCAATCTTAAGTGTAATAGAATAGAAATTACTTTAAGCAGTTATCAAATTTCTCCTATTACTTCTAATTCCTTCCATTTATATTTTCGAAAAAAAAGTATTCCTTTCCTTTTCTCCATCGAACTGCACCCTGCACCCTGCACTTTCTTTTTCCTTTTCTTCTATTGTTTGTTCTATGTCAATATTACTCACATTTTTCTCATCATTATCGAAAATATCTTTGCTCTATTACTATTCATTTCTCTTTCTCGACTTACCTTACTTAAGTCAAAAAAGATGGCCTATCTTATTTTCACACGTGTTGCTGTTTTGTGTATCTTACTATTATCATCTTACCAAGTTGGTGTTGCAATGATGGAGGAAAAATTTACTGATCCTTATGCGACCGTATATATTTATTCTGGTCGTCCGAATCCACGTTGGCAACTATCTCTTGAAGAATGGCAACAAGTAAATCAATTGATTCAAACATTACCGAATTCAGGTAAAGAAATAGAAGGTCCTTATCAATTTAGTGGTGGTTTGGGTTACACTGGCTTTTATGCACATTTCTCAATAGTTTCAAGTTATCCTGATATTTATTATGTGGCTGCTCATAAACAAGCAGTTTTATCGAATCCGGGTGGACATTTTATTTTTAATGACAAATGTAAACTTGTTGAACAATGGTTTATAGATAGTGCAAAAAGTCATGGCATTCAATTGCCATTACTAAACTAAAATCTACAGCCGTGTGTATTGGAATGCAAAGTATTATTCGACAGACAATTATTTCTGGAAAGGCATGATAACAATATGATGCCAATTTTGATTAAGAAGTTCAATAAATAGAAAAAAAAATAATTGTCGATATGCTTCATATGATCGATCTTAATTCATCCACGTCTTGAAAAAATCTATTGATTAGATCGTAGAGAAATATGTAGTAAAAAAAATAAAGATGAAGAATATATTTTCTTGCTTTTCAGTAGAAGTCTACGTAATAGATTCGTCTAAGATGGAAAACATTGCAAATGATTCTACTCTCTTGAGTTTACTGTTTGGTCATTAGTAGATTTATGTGAGAGTACGGCAATTATAAAGGAATATTGACTATGATAGATCGCTCAAAATTCAAAGTCCTTTTACAGAATTTTCCACACACACCAATAGGACGATATTTTCGAAAAGAATCGAATTCGAAGGTTTTAACTTAAAATTTTTTTTCTCTGTAGATATCCTTTTTGTATCTTATATTCAGTTCAATTGATTGTCGATTCAGCAGTAGATTAGATCAAAGAAGGCACGGTTATACTAGATTCTTATGCCAATATCTATTAGTAGTCCTTGTCATTTTTCTTTTAAGAAATATGATGTCGCTAATGCTGTGTACATTTTAAAGTATCTATTTAGAGATGGGCAAGTAAAACCATTTTCTTACTTACGTTTTTTCAGAAAATATGACTACAGAAGCCTCTAGTTTTGTCCATCTCTATACCTATTTTTGTCTAATAAAATCTTAATATGCTATAAAGAGAGAACCCATAACACCCATCATGAATTGATTGTTGAGTGAGAAATTTGTATGCTATTAATAAAATTGAGAGTATTTTTTGGTTGAATCATCAAATCGTGTTTGTACTTGGGTGTGGGTGTGAGTTCGTAGCAGAGATGTCCATCGCGGCTCAAAATCTGCCGCTGCCGCGGCGCGATCAAAATCGAACAGAGCTGCCGCGACGCGATGGCCCGTTAAAAAAAAGCTACCGCGCCGCTGCCGCGATGGTATTCGAAAAAATGTTTTGATTTTCAAGGCTGTGACTGGTTTGAACTAAAACTGATGCCGCTAATCAATCAGATTCGTTAAGTCTTACAGTATAGCATACATGAACATGCAAATTCTGTGCAAATTCATGAATTTTTGAAATTTTTTCCTAAAAAAGCTGCCGCCGCTGCACCGCTGTCGCGGCGGCAAATAAAAATCTCTCCCGCGCCGCTGCCACGCCGCGATGGTTTTTGGAAAAAATCTGCCGCTGCCGCGCCGCCACCACTACGGCGGCAGCGGCGCGATGGACATCTCTGGTGCCTAGGTATGAGTGTCAGTCTTAAGTTCACTCACACCCACACACTCAACCACACCTACACCCCCACCCACATCCATACCTCATCCCATCCCACACCCACGCTCCACCCCATCCCACATTCACACCTCATCCAAAAAGAAATATATTAATTAAAATATTCACATTGTAAATAATAAATTATTATAACTATTTTGTGAAACTATTCTATGATACAATTTAAACAACTCGTCTAAGAATAACACCAATATGTTATACGAGAAAAAATAATGTAGTTGATCAAGGTATCAATAGTATTTGATTAATCTTTATTGTATTTTTATTTTTTTATTTCTAATTATATAGTTTATACAATCTATTCTGAAAACTACAAAATAAATGTCTTTAACTAGGGAAAAGGAAAAGTGTCAGTTAAATAATGCTTTAAAAATATCGTCGAAATCCTGTTCTATATATTGGTCTGCCACGTCTAATATCGGTAAACACACCTGATGATGTAAAGGTTCTACGAATTACTCCGTCTGACCAGTTACAATCAAAATTATTTCCGCGTGCAATTGTATACATTGAAGATGTTGGCATCGGAGGAGACTACAATAAAAAGTTTATAGAATCTTTTCTGAAAGTCCTTTGTGTCAAAAAACAAATTACTATATCTTCTGTAACACCAAAATGACGAGCCTCTTGAAGAAGTGCTGCTGGACTTAAAAGTGTTGACCCATAACGGGCTACATAAGCATCAGGATTTTCTTGGGTAACACCAAGGTTTTCAAATCGTCGAATTATACGTGTTCGAACACCTTCATAAACGATAATGTTATGAAATGGCCGTGGATATTCTATAGGAGCAGGAGCAGATTCTACAATTGTACGGCGTTCAGGTGTAGGTCCATAGGGAATCCATCGCTCAATTATAATATCACCTAAATAGCATAAAAACAATAGACTGGAATTTTAAAAAAAACGATCAGAAAAAAAGAAGAATAAAGCTAAATTTTTTTTACGTGGTCTTTCCGGATGAGGCGGAAAACGTTCGATGATAACTGATCGTGGTGGAACAGGCACAGCAGATAATTCTTGAACAACTGTAAAATAAAATAAACATTAATTTATCTAATCTATTTCATATGAATCTCTTTTGCTTTTTACTTGTTTCGCTGTGAATAACTGGTGGTGGTGTTGGTGGCCGTTCCCGTAAGGTAAGTGGAGGCGGTGTACAAGGACGTGGTGTATGTTCGCGTATGACAAGTGGTGGAGGTGGTGATGGTTGTCGTGGACGCACTTCTTTTATAATCAGTGGCTAAAATGATGTACAAAGATTGTTAAGATTGAATTTGCAAATAATTTGTTTCGTTACTCCTGGTTCTGGAACAGGTGGTGGTTGAAGATATCGAACAGTAATTCGTTGTTCCAGCGTTATTGGACTTTCACTTGTTGTTCGTCGAATCATTTGTGGACTAGAATCAATAAAAAGATCACTAGTTGATCTTCTAAGATATGCATTTGTTTCTTCTAGACTATTTGTATGAATGGCCGTATCATTAGTCCATTCACAACCTGTTGCTGTAGTTCCATATGAAGCATATCGATCAGTCGTACGTTCTGAACCATCGTAATAATGACCACCATAGTTGTATCGATTGCATCGACTAGTTGTTGATTCATATTCAGTTCTATTAATACTAAATATTTTTGTATATTTATTTATTATCTGATTTAAATTCTGAATTCATACTTTCCATCTTGATTTGTATCATTGTGTATAAATAGAGTGCCAGTTTCATTGCCAGCGTCCATTATTCGCAATCGACAAAGTAGAAATTATTTCTTAAAATAGAAGAAAACTAATGATCATTAATTCATAAATCTAAGATAAAAATATTAAATCCTTAATCAAGCATCAATTTCTAGTATCAGAAGTACACTTATTGATATTCTTCTTAATTGGTTGGTAAAACGAGATAAGAAACATTAATAGAACAAAAAAAAAAGTGTATAAAATGTTATTTTTTAGTCGTTATTATAAATAGTTCTTGAAGGTCAAAAAACAACCATGAGAATATTATAAGAAGAAATAACAAGAAGAATAAGAGCGATTCAGACAAATTGCTGAAGGAAAACTAGTCGACTAGTGGTTCATTCCTTCTCTTATATTCAATATGCGGCTAACGCGTGCGGTTTATATTCTGTTTTACCGACAAAAAAATAAATATTTAAAAAAAATAGTTTGTTAGCAGAACGTGTTTGAAGCTGAAATATAGAATTCATGGACGTTTTTCTACTCCATTGCTGATAGTAGTTCATTATTTTTCTTTTTCTTAATTTAACTGAGGACGATGATTACGACCGCCGTTACCGCTAAAAAAAAATATGCATGCTATCGTTTCCCGCACTTTACGGACGTGCACTACTAGAAATTGAGTATTCTGTCGTTTATTCTCATTTACAACACGATAAACTACGGCCGTAATATTCTCACTGTCAGACGGTTGAAATATGATAAAAAAAAAATAGTCATGTACGACCTTGGTGGTTTTACTTGGGAATATTGTTGTTGTTATTATTATAAGCATGAAATCAAATAGTACATAAGACTGTCAAACATCAATTACCGACTCAAAATACTCACATTTCTATCGACATTATCTCCGATAGAATAGTTAGAGAGAGCGTTAGAACTCTACGACAATTCTTCATTGATATTACTTATAGATCCTTTTGCAAAATAAATTTAATAGCATATTGTTGTGTTTGGTATTACATCTGCATTATGTATTCTCTTCAAATTCTACAAGATAATAAATGAAGTACTTGCAGAATAACTGATGGTGAAAATCTTAGGAAAACATTAAGATTAAACGAAGTAGAAAGTGTAAAAGAGAGAGAAAGTCGTCGAAATTTTCTGATACGAGTAATGATAGGTTCATTGGAAATGCAAATACTTTTACCTTTGTAAATCGAGAAAAGTTATATTTAAATCAATCATCTAATCATAATGAGGATTTATGCGAAATGTAGCCATCATAAAACTTCTCACTACAAGATACAAGCGGCAGAAGTGGTATCTGACTTTTGTTTGTATCTATTAAAATTGAAAATAACTAAGTCTGCATAAATATTGTCATCATCACAAGATATTCAAAAAGAAAAGAAACATCAGCTCGGCAGTGTCACCATGATATATATGAGTCCGATACAATATTTTGCAAAAAATCATTCATCATTTTTTCTTCTCATGTTTTTCTGCTATAAGATTACATTCGATAGCCGTTAATAATTCTAGGTAATAGTATATGTAGTTGTCTATTAGGAATATATGATAGAGATCTGAAATGTTGTTCTATTAAATTGATTAATGGCTTTGCTTTTTAATGATGTGAGAAATGAGTGCACCAAAAATCATTATAATATGAGGAGCTGACAAACTGGTTGAATGTCGAAATCAATCATCAATTATTAAACGGCGACAACTGAAGCTTTCCGATAATGGTCTAAAAGATATTTTACCTGTTAGGCAAAGAAAGGAAAACATATATGACTATGATAAAGAAAAAATCATACGTTGGACAAAAAAACAACAAGATCAGCGCCACAATCAATTGAAATTTACAACATAGATGAACGTAAAAACATCGATGAAATTTATAAAATGTAGACATCGAAAGAGTATAAAATACCCAATGTTTTGATATTAGAACGTCTGGCACACTTGTTATTTGAATAAAAAAAAACCTTTTGAGTATTTTAGAAAATATTGTAATCTTCGTTGTCAGTAATCGTTTCGTTGATGTTGTTACTATTGTCCAATATATAATTTTTCCTTTATCATGTTCATGTATGTTTTCCTTTCTTTGTCTAACAGGTAACGTATCTTTTAGACCATTATCGGAAAGCTTCAGTTGTCACCGTTTAATAACTGATTATTGATTTCGACTTCCAAGTAGCTTGTCAGCTCCTCATATTATAATGAGTTTTGGTACACTCATTTTTCACATCATCAAAAGTGAAGTCATTAATCAATTTAATAGAACGACATTTCAAATCTCTATCATATGTTCCTAACAGACAACTAAATATACTATTACCTAAAACTATTAACGGCTATCGAATGTAATCTTATAGCAGAAAAACATGAGAAGACAAAGTAATGAATTATTTTTTGCAAACTATTGTATTGACACTTGTACTGCACGTTTAACCAGCTATTTTGTGGTTTTCGTATTAGAGATCATTTCGCAAGAAAATGATAAGTTTCAATACGTTCGTCAAGTAAGTGAAAACAGAAAAGGATTAAGAAAATTTGAGAAACAACATATAAGCTCTGTACTTCTCACCACATTAAAACATATATCGAAGCTAACTCTTTTGTTTATTTCTATCTGTTATTTATATTGTTTCTCTCTCTACAAGAGAATCAAAACAATACTTACAGAACGACTGCTAACCATGCCGCTGATTATGAAATATTCAGATATATTTTTTTCGGCAGAAAATCTACATCCTACTAAAGAAACTTATCGAAATGTGCGTGGAGATCATATATAACTAACATATAACTGAAATGTCTACATACAGTATTTCATTATTGAAGTTTGATGCTGACAGATGAGGAATGACAATGAAATACATTATGTTGGCTTTCGATGGAAAAAACAAGAGATTGGCTTTATATACGTGACACAGGTAGTGAGAAACAGAGAAAAATTACATAGTATTTTTTACCAGAGAAATAGTACTTATAAGTAAAAATTTTAAATACTTTTCATATTTACTCACTAAAAAGTACTTTTAAGTAATATTATAAGTATGAAAAAGTACTAAAATTCGTTCGAAACGCGAAAAATAGCAATAGATAGTTTTAATTATTTTCTTATATTAATAGGAAAATTACTAAAAACTGTTCTTTTATGACTTTTTTTACAGATGAAAAAAATGATGTTTACTATTTTTATGTCTCCGAATGAATTTTAGTACTTTTCAAACTTCCATTATTGCTTAAAAATACTTCTTAATACTTTTCGCATATTTTTCATACGTCTCGAAGCGATAAAAAAAAATAATTTTAGACAAAACGTATGAAAAGTACTCTAAAAGCTCGCTTATAAGTACTGTTTCTTGCCGTGAAAACTATTGAAAATACTTAAAAATGCTTTTTATATTTGCTTCACATGAATACTTTTAGTCTGTTCTTGGAAAGCAGAAAACACAATCGATAAAATTTTTTGGAAAGTATAACAATGAATGTATTATACTTTATAAATGATGAAAATACTATTGAATGAGTTTTAGCATATGAAAATATTTATAATTACTATTTAAAAGCTTAAAAATCCAAGCAATTCATTTTTACAGTATACAATCAGTTCATTATACTTTGAAAGTATACAAAGTATTGAAATTCTTCTACAAATAACTTAAATACTTTTAATATTTGGCAAGTATTTTAAAGTACGGCCAAATATTTAAGAAAATTTCAAAATCAATATATTATACTTGCCGTCGAGGAAAACTACTACTAAATACTTTACAAAGTATCAAAAGTAACTCTGAGTACTTCTTGGAAAATTATAAGTACTAAAAAGTAGTTTATAAATTTTTTAACTTCATATGATACATTTGATGATTGAATAAAGTACTATTTAGTATTTTTCGAAAGATCAAAATTACTAAAAAATTACTTCTTCGTATGCTTGAAGTACCAAAAAGGGATTCAAAAAGTGAAATATTTAATATTATTTACTACATAGACAAGAAAAGTACTTAATAGTACTTTACAAAAGATCCAAAGTGTTTCTAATTACTTTTCCAAAATTCCAAAATATTAAAAAGTACTTTATAAAATGTGCAAATTAATAGTTTTTACTTTACTGGAAAAATAGTACTTAAAGGTATTTATGAAAGTTAAAAAAGTGAAAAATAGTGAGAAAAAGTTACTTTTTTTTTACTTTATTAATAATAAAAGTACTAATTAGTGGATTTGTTTCACTTTTACTGTTACATGAACAGTTCGCTTACAAAACTTAGCAAAGTTATCCATTGAATAGAAAGGTCTATGAAGAAATTGTGAAATCCTCTATGGATACTGTCTAAATTTTAAAGCATTCTGTATGAGAAGTACAATACTATTTTGATTGTACTGAACCTATATATTTGTTTGACGCAAAATTCTTTGAGACACACTATGTAAAACTCTTTGACATTATATTGAAAATTCATAATTTAGAGTTTGTGATTTATACACTCTTGATTTCTCGAGCAGCCATACTCATAAGTTTTTTTTCTGGTCGTTTAGCAGAGTACTAGGAATTCAAAAGATAATTCATCAAAAATCGTGATCTACTTATCTTTAATCTTTAGTTTTAGTAGAAAGTTTTTTTTTCTAGCTTGTAATACTCAATAGCATAAATCTGTACTAGCACAACATGTTTCGATTTAGTCTGTAACAAGACTTCCGTAAATTGTATTATACAGTACTGATGAATCATCAATTTTTAAACAAAATATGCAGGCAAATGATCATGTTTGAGAAATTTGTTTTCTTTAGGGATTAGCTAATGGTTCTCCAACGAATACACCTTGAAAGACTTGTAGAATACTTTTCCAATAAGACTCAATGAGAGTTTGACCTTCGGTGTATTGTTGTACCATAAATTGTGGATTATAGAACTTCTGAGTCCAGGCACATGGTTCATTGACCGTGCCAAATGATTCGGTAGCATCATTAGCAATGAATTCTATGATAGATATTTGAGATAAGTCCGTGAGTATTCAACCGTATGATGTCAAATGACCTGTCACAGCACCTGATGGATATTTGTTTGTTGAAAAAGAGGTTTTACAGTAATGAAGCAATACTCATCAAATATTTAAAACTCATTTGAGAGGACATTACTTTATGGGAATGAAAAATTGTTCTAATACTAACTCGAATCAGATTTCCAGTGCAGTTAAATATTTTCGTATATATGGATGTTATCAAACAAGTATATATGCTAAAGTTACTTGTATTTTTGTAGTAAGGGATCGCATTTATTCAAAGAATGTGAAAAGAATAATTGTCTTTCACTTTATAAAGAAATATAAGTTTATCTAAAAGGTGTAGCAAATGAACATAAAAGATTATATAGATTATAATGTTATATCTATTACAACACATTGCAAGCAATCTAATCTAGCTCACGCTGAATGAAAAAATAAAGAGAAAGAATCGTCATTCTCAGTTGATTACACAATATCATAATGATACAGCAAACAGCATCAAATCTTACCGAACTTTTCTTCAGTTTCGATTGAAAGAATATTCTTCTATTTCAAATTTTTCCGTCGACTTATTCAATTTGCGGTACCTTGATTCTTGGCTTTACCAGATTCTGTACTTCGACACGATAAATCTCCAGTTTCTCTTTGATTGTATTCCAAGGTTGAAAAACTGACGTAATCATAATAAATTCAATTGATTCTAAAATCATAAGAGGTGCAAATTAATCTCATAAAAGTGGATTACTCATTTTATTAATCAGTGCATTTTTAACCATATTCGGAAATAGTCAAAATCATGCTTTCCTCTTCTATCTCATTAAATAATATTATTCACGATCTATAACGTCTTTCAAAATATTCATCACTATTGATTATCTGGTACGATTGTCAAGTCATCTGGAACGATGGACGATGTAGGATGCCAATCATTTTTTTTTTGATCTCTCTTCAATACACTAACTTCCGATTAAATACGTATTAAATATTCTCATGAAGAAAATTTATGATTAATGATTTTGTTTATTGCTCTGAAGATATAAAAAGCATAGAGAGACGTAGTAAAAAAAAAACATTAAACCTTCAATCCGGATAAAAAGTTAACGCATCATTTTAACATTGTTTGTTTGCTTCTTCACAAAACAGCAGTACGTTGAAAAACTAACATTTAATATTTAATTTCAGAATGATATCGAACCTATTGTTTTTCACATATCTAGATGATTTCATCGATGCAACAAATTCTTGCTACTTTTCTAATCATAGCCATTGGGACTACTTATTGTGCTACGTGTAATGTTGCTATCACCCGTGCTAAATACAACTTAATCCAAATCGGTTGGATAAGAGATCAAGTGAAAAATGCAGTCAGTTCGCCAGGGAATCCAATTTCGGAATCATCAACGACGGCGATCGTTCAATACATTGGTTCCACGATTGGCTCGATAGCGACCATTACCTTTATGAATGAGCTTGTGTTCACAAAAGCTCAAGTTAATCTTTGCTAAATGCAATGACATAAGCGCATCATTTATAACTTATTATGTAACCAAGATATTCTTTTATTTTCAATAAAAATTTTCTCATCTAATTGACTGGAGTGTGAGCACCGGTCTTTTTCTTGCATACACTCGCACCCACACCCCACCCTATCCAAATGTGTATAAAAGACACTGTAATAGCTCTCGTTAGATACACTTTGTTTACATGATGAACAGACTACTCGAATCTGTCGATATAGAAATCTAAACAAAAAGAAAGCTATTATGATAAAATCTTCTTGGAAATTTCCATGTTTGTTTTTCGTGTTATTTCAGATAAATAACACAAATGAATAAAAAACAAAAGCTATTGTGTTTTGTTTCTGTTCCTAGGTATTTTTGTTTCTTCCTACTCTATTGATCATTCTTCCTATGATGACACTTTTACATAATTTACCTTACCTAATTTACAATTACTTTTAATCTGTTTTGACATATTTCACTCTACTCAATACAATTTATTCTCATCAAAATATCCATGTCGTCATCATGATTAATGTCATTTGGAAAATTAGAAAACAATTCAGTTGAGAAGATGTCATATAAATAAATTTGCAAAGTTATTTTTCGATTAACGACCGATAGAATCTTTCGTTGAAGTTAACTTCATGTTTTCAATTTACTTTCTTTGGTTGATATATTCATCGATAATTCTAGACTCTCTAATAGGTAGTATCTATATAAAGAGTAAGTTTGACGTTTTATTATTTCGTCCCGTTGTTTCATACACATTAATGTCCTAAATGAAATACAAACAACATCTTTATATTACAGTACGATGATTAGGATATAATATGCTCTAATGCTTGTTGTCTAAAAAAAAACATTTTCGGGTATCTACGGCAGGTATTCTTTTGGGAAGGTTTCCGAAATTCGCTATGGATCTGAGGGATTTCTAATATAGTTCTAAGCTCTAACCTCAGTTTCTATAGCTTCTTGATTAAACTAAAAAGTCGATTTGTACTTATGAAATAAATATTCCATATTCTACATAGAGTCGATCAACTTTGCAAATTGTCAAGTATTGTTCTTTTTATATGTTTTTCAAATTTAGTATAGTTTACTATGCGGGTATGGTGTCGTGATGACAGTGGAATAAAAAGGAAAACATTTTTAAGGAAAATCAGTAATAACATCGAACTAGTATATTCTAACCAATCAGATGTTTTTATTTCTTAGACGACTAAGTTGTGCAGCTGAATTTGCATAGAGAAGAAAAGTTTTTTTCTAAATAAAATCTAACGAGCATGGGAAAGACTAATGCAACCATGTCTACTTATGTCTCTTATATTCTATAATTCATATAAGAGATTTTTTTGTAGCAATGTAAGTCAAAGTGGTCAAATAGATGGTCGAGAAGTTGATATATTCATAGTTCAAGTCATAAGACGAGATGCTTTTTGATTCAACCTTAAACGAAATACATTATACTTTAACTATTAGTCAAATATATTATTCTACTTATGTTCAAGTTCGAATGAGTCATCATCTACCTTTACACTTTTTCACATAGTATGAATCGATTGTTGATGACAGACTGTTGATATGAAGATTTTCGTAGTGGGAATTTTTTTCGTGATTACAATTTATTATACTAATTTGATGAGACATGCTGCTCCTTAGATCCATAATCATTAATAAAGATAAATTACTTCCGTTTAATATACAAAGATACTAAATGGAAAAAGAAGAAAAAGAAAAAAAGAACACATGTGTACAGGTATATGACAAAAGAAAGGAGATACAAACTAAATTGTACTTGCATCAAATCATTTCATTTATACTGATATAATAAATGATTATAAACAGGTATATCAAAAACTGTACGAAAGACATCTTAAGAAATTAGTGCATCATTCTTACGATAAATAGATGACAATACTCGAGACTCCTGTTATCGTCTACGTCATTTTCACATTTCTCTACCGAATCTATTACACTTATATATCTCCCTAGCTAAAATAAATGACAAACCTAATATTTTCGATTATTTTTTCCCACTATCGTTGTTTGATCTCATATTTATACGATAGATATATCCCTATGGCCAAAATAAGATGTACAACTTATTTTGACCACAGGGATATATTTAATTACTCAAATTATCTTGAAAGTTTAGTCCTATAGAATGAGAATTTGTTGAGAAAATCACATATATATCTTATGTGCTCATGTATCACTGAAACGAAAATTTCCTATTCTGCATAGCTCTCTGGTACTTTATATTTCATTTGGTATCTCAGATAATAACTAGTTGCCCTTTAAGCATCGGGTGCAAAGGGCAATATCTAGAGATATTTTTCTCTGCAGCCCATGTTTAAAAGACAACTAATCATTACTTGTGATTCCGAATGAACTATAAAGTAACAGAGAAATATGCAGAACAGAAAGTTATTGTTTCAGTGGCACATGATCACATAAAGACATATATGTGATTTTCTCAACAAATTTGCAAGATAAGTTGAATAATTGAACATTTATCTGTCATATAAATATGAGATTGAACGACAATGTCAAGAACAAATAATCGAAAAGATAAGGTTTATCGTTCATTTTTGACCAGAGGATATATAACTGTTCAATTGAAAAGAAGATGAACACGCAAAAAAATGGATAAAAATAAGGGGATAACGAATCTAAATTACGAAAGAATAGAATACAAACAATGACATAACATGTTACCTATATGCGTCATGTCCGTGTTGTGAAAAAGATGAGATTCTCATTATAATCTGATGTAATCTACATTTTGATTGGTGGCAAAGACAAACAGATAGGTAAAAATACATATTTTTTATCGTAATATCGATCTTTTCAGGAAGGAGAAAACAAAAATCTTTTTTTCCTATTCGTATTAACAGAGATTTGATTTTTGTAACTGATTTAGAATGAAAGTTTCTTAGTCTTTTTATCGTTTCGTGTAGTTTATAACCTAAGTTATAGTTTGACTTAAATCATTTGTTTTTAAATAAGATTTTCGAATTTGTTTGAAATATTTTGATAATATAGTTTGTATAGTGAATCTTGTTTATTTTATACTTTATTTAATATGAAAAATGTTTTAGAAAATCTTATTAAGAAGTTTAGAAATAATTCTAGATTACACAACCAATCGAATATTTAAGCATAAACTAATTCTGCTTTATAAAACACTATACTAAATCGTCATTAAAATGCAGTAGTGTCAAACTTGAAAGTTGAATTCAAGTATTCAATTACCAGTTCAACTATTCAAGTATTCAAATTTTCAATTAGTCAAAGCTTGGAATCCTACCAGAATCTCCTAACGTCGACAAATATTGTCTGAAATGCTATTGGCATCATCTGGCATGCTATAGAGTTCTCTAGAATGCTGTCAGTATTAGGTAAAATGTTACAAGCATCACCTAGAATGGTACAGTCATCACCTATGATGTTACAAGCATTTCATATGATGTTACAAACTTGCCATAGGATGTTACAAGCATCTCTAGCATGCTACAGATTTTGGTTGAGATGCTTCAGACATTACCTGGGATGTTAAAGAAATTATTGAGAAGCTTGAACTACTGAGCAGCACTGAGTAGGAATAATGATGTACACAGAGACGTGCATGGATTGCGGCTCTTCGGGAACGCTTCGCGGCCTCACGCCGTGACGCTGAAATAAAAGGTGTGTTAAACGGAAAAAAGCGATTCCCCACTGAATATCCGTACAACACTTGAGAAGTTAAAATTTCAATAGTTGAATAATTGAATTCAAGTTTCAAGTATTACACATATGATATTTTGTGCTCGTGCCACGATGGGCAGAAAATTCGGATAACTTGGATTGGTTATCTGGCTAGCTTCAACGACGTTCTTATTATTCTACATAAAACAAAAGAACATAAATGATTTGCTGATTGTTTCAGATCTTGGTAATACAAAAAAATTATTCGTTTGGTAATTTCTTCGAATTTTAAATCAACAAATACGGATATATTTTTTGTTTCTGAATATTGACAACTCGTTTAAAGAAAACAGTTCGTTTGTTTAAACTAAAGATTCTGATTAGAAAAAAACACAGTCTACAACAAAATGATATTTTGACTCTTTGAAGATAAATCATCAAGAGCTTTATAATTTTCTTCTTCCTCAACAAAATTTGATAAATGACATCTATCAACTGACAAAAATCAGTTCGACTAGGGGTGTGAAATATTTTGCACTTAGTGCACGTATTTTCCATGTAACAATTCAATCCTGACTGATGAAATTCCTTCATCAAATCGAATGAATATTAAAACGAATATTCTCTCCGATGATCAACGCCATCTATACTGGTTCAAATTAGAAAAAAGTTGAATTTAAACCATTTGCAATGAGAAAAAAAAATCATTAACAAATATAATTAAATTCAAATTCTAAATTATTTAAATTAATTTCTAAAACAAGAATCGATCAAAAAAAGCAAGATTCTTTTTTTTGATATTTTTAATTCCTAGTCAAAATAAAATATTTAGTCATATTTATTTTTCATGTTATCACAACTTCAACATTTAGCTCAAAAAGGTTTACAAACTGGTTTCTTAAAATCTCTTTCATCAACTTCAATAAATAATGATAAATTTCCATTAATTTTTCATTATGGACCATTCGCTTCCAATCTTTTCTTTTATTTTCGTCATGAATGGATTCAATCATTTATACGAAATAATTGTGGTCGTTATAATTTTCTTTGGGTTGATTCAATCGATCAGATAAATCCAACATCGAATATGACAATTGGTTGGCAAACAAAAATTTCTAATAATAATTCACAACCACCATTAATAATTAAACGTGAAAATCAGTCAGATAATGATGATGATTATCTTTGTATAAATTATATTAAACCTCATGAGGATATTAATTTAACACATTTAGCAAATGAACGAACATCTTTTTGGAAAAAATATTTTTCAAAACGTGAAAAACTTGAATGTATATCATCAAAACAAAATCAATTTAATATAAATTATCGTCTTTCATCTGATATTGAACCATATCATTTAGAAACAATACAATCAAATAATAATAATAATAATAATAATTCATCATTAAATTTATTATTAAATATAAATCATACATTAATAACATTATTAATTGATTCACAAATGAAATTATTACATCCATTATTAACAGCATATCAAATTGGAATAAAATCAACATTAAAAACAACAGAACTTTGTTTTTATTTATCAAAATTATTAACATATAAATATCATTTACGTGTATTACATTTAACTAATAATGATGATAATAATAATGATTTTATACCATTTCATATATTACTTAATGATGATACATTAAAAAATGGTCTTTGTTATGTATGGAATCGTGATACACAATTAAATGAACAAATAAATGTAAAACAAGTTGCAAAACGTTTAGCTGATTATTTTAAAGCACTTGAAGATTTTGTATAAATCATAGATTTTTGTTTTGATTAAAAAAAAAAAAAGTTATATGGATTTATTTTATATTTATGGAAATTAGATACGTGAATGGCTTTATTTTGATCGAAGAATACTAATAGATGTTGTAAATGCTTTGCATTAAGTTTGTTTTCAATTTAGTATGATAAGAATTTCTCGTGAAGATTTGATAGTTTTCTAATTAGAAAGAACAAATTCAAAAATATACTCCATTCAAAATACTTACTGAAGACGGAAAAATTCTCTACACACACTTCTACGATAGAGTATTGTAAACAGAAAAAAAAATTATATTTTCAAATTATCAGTTGAGTTCGAAACTAACATTTTTCTAACACCTATTGCTAGTCAAGTCAAGAAATATGGGTAGGTTCCACCAGGAAAACACCGAAAATTGGAAGCAGTGTTCCAAACTAAAAAGTCTTCGAATTTTTCTGGTGACTTCTAGTCAACTTCTTGTTTCTTCCGCCGCAAAAAGACTATAAATTATCGAAAAAATTCGAAGACTTTTCAATTCGGAATACTGCTTCCATGTTCCATCGATTTCCGGTGTTTTCAAGCTGGTTCCAATGATATCAAATTATTTCCACCACTTGGTCAGATTTTCTTTTAGACATTATGAGAAAAACTTGATTATGATCAAGATCAAGTTTTTAACAAAAATTTGTTTCCTATGAAATCTGTGCTTTTGTAACTCGAATATTTTGATACTTCTTGAAAGCATGAGTCGTATTGGTTACATTCACACATAACATGTGTATAAGTTTCGAAAATCGAGTGCAAGATAATTCGATTAAGTGTGGTTTTCATCATTGATTTTGTGTGAAAATTGCAAGGCGTTTTTTCAGCCAAACGTGTTCTTAAAACTTTTTAGTCTTCGGTAAATATTTAGAACGAAATATTTTTACACAACTTTGAAATACAAATCTTCCTCTTTCTAATAAGAAAACGATCGAATCGTCACGATGAGCTGTTGTCAACCTGTACTAGAAACAAAATTATTGTAGAACTTTTGTACCATCCATTATATTGCTCAGTGGATAGGGTAAGTACGAATTTTCTCGAGTATGAGTACTATGAAAAATACGTTCGATATTATCAAAGTCTAAATATTGAATATATATTAATGTTATTTTTACAGAAGATTGAATAAAAGACGATGCTTACTTAACTTAAATATTTTGAAGAGCATCGATTGTTTCATAGTTTGTATTATTGTATTTCGACTTAATTCTTTCTATTGTCATCAAGATTAAAATTCGACAATTAGTATAAATTAATGAAGAAGTTGTTTTATAAAATCAATGACATAACAGACCGTGGAGAGGACTACAAACTTTAATGTATGGACGTATGTTGATAGGTTATTTGAAATAAGGTTTGATCTACTCAGACTGGTGTTAAATCTATTATATAATTATCAGATCATTTCTGATTCATTCTTATATTTGATGAACAATCTTGATTAGTGTTTTGTTCGACATTCAAATAATTAAATAGGGGAATATAGTGTTCGTGTAGAATGATGTTTCGAAACAACTTACTGACGAATTATCTCAAGAGGAAAATTTTTGAGTGAAGTAATAATCAATAACAAGAAGGATTAATAAAATGAAATTGTCAATAAATTAAAATAATATATCATCTATTTTAAGCACTAGATAAATTTTATGACTATAATTTAAAGTGATATATGATCGACGTTTTCAAAAGTAGAAACAATAAATTGGTCATCATAAGTTTATTTTTAATGTTTTTATATCATCATAAATATGAACATAATTTTCGAAAATTTTGATTGAACAATACCAGTAGTGTCAAACATGAAAACTAGACATATTTTCATACAAATATACTAATTAAAATTTCAATTGTGCAAGCAATCACGAGTTTCTAAGAAATTCAAATGAAACAACATTGAGAAAAATTCCATGAAAATTTAATTCAGAGCCTTAAGAAATAATCGCAGACAATAAAGTGTATATTTTTTTGGATTGGAACAGGAAATTCATCGTATTACTGTTAGTCATCTACAAATACTTCAATTAAGTAATTTGAATATGAAAGTCTAGATGTGGATGACGCTCTTGTCTTTATCCACACACTCAACTACATTCACGCTCCATTGTACAGCAACACAAGAATGTACAACCACACCCTACATACTTATTATAATGAAATGTAATTATTTAGAAAAGCTTTTTATCGTTTTCCCAATGGTTGCTTCAAGAAGAAGACGTTTGATTGAGCAATCAAAATAGTCTCAAGAAAAATACGTGATTTGAACATTTCATAATATTCGACTTGATACACGATATATATATATAGATGCTGACTGCAATGTACTTCTATGCATTGTTGATTACTTCCGCAAAAAAAACCGTCATATTTAAACATTTCTTATAGAAATTTCGATTATCACAAAATAAAAGCCGAGAGTCAAAGGATTAAGTACTTAAGAGAAATCTTCTGTCGTGTACAGTGTATCGTTCTTACAATATATGTTTGTTATTTTGATAAAATAATCATATCTTATTTTCTATTACTCGAACGTTTTATTTCTTAGCATTGTTATAACATTTCTGTTGAAATCATAAGTTATTACAAATATTTGTCTTATTTTATCAATGCTTAGAATTATTTGCATCAGGCAATCCTAATGCATTTATTCCATTTAAAATCAAAGCATGGAAACGTTTTTTTTTTTTGGTCGTCGTAGCAGTTAAATTGTTTTTATGCGAAAGAAAATGAATAATTTCTTCAGAAAAAAAAGTATGCGGAATGTTTCCTTGAGTGTCTGCTATTTCAATCTGTGTCAATAAGGCGTTTGTTTGCATTTATACAGGTAGTGTGTGTTGCTATGAATGTTTGAAAAAAAATTGCGTGATTTTAAGCAAGCAAACAAGTTAGACTACGAGCAATTTTTCACTATTTGTCTTATGCTTTCTTTGGCAATTATTAAAAATTAAAAGTTTTCTTTTTTTATTCGCTGAAAATTCTATTATTACAAAAAAAAAAAAGAAAAAAAAACATTTATGAAATGTAACAATTTTATTTATGTTCTATTCATTGTTTAACATAACATTATTTTCTATACTAGAAGAAAACAATGGATACTGATCTAGCTTTTTGTCTTGGTCAATTTATTGATGATCAAGTTAAATTAATTGATGATCGTTTAGAAGCAATTAAACAAGAAGAAATAATTGCATGTGATGAAATTGAACAAGAAAGAAATCTTTATAATAAAAATAAACCTATTCCAAAGAATAAAGGCACACATTATGA
The DNA here is from genome assembly GCA_905250125.1 of Rotaria sordida. Taxonomy (NCBI): domain Eukaryota; kingdom Metazoa; phylum Rotifera; class Eurotatoria; order Philodinida; family Philodinidae; genus Rotaria; species Rotaria sordida. The sequence goes on along the minus strand of CAJNOL010001506.1, from coordinate 419 downwards.
AGATAAAGCATTGATTGATAAATTTATTCAAGATCTTCGTGATGATGATGCTAATGTTAGTAAACCAAAATCAATAATCGATGATCCAAATTGTATTGAGACATTACGTGCTGAAGTTTCTACAAAAGTAAATGCTTGTTCAAATTATATAACTCGAATACGTAATTTAGCTCAACCATTACCAAGAACATCGAAATTTGTTGAATCATGTAATGAAGCAATAGATTATTTTCGTCGAACACAAGAATTTGAAGATAATTTTAAAAAATTATATACTGTTTTAGAACAAAGTAATTTAAATAATATTATTCAAAATACTCAACAATGGTGGAAAGATACATATGGATCTACTATAGCTGAACTTAATCGTCGTAATCAAAAAATAAATTCAGCTATTACAGAAAATAATTTTGCTATTC
>CAJNOL010001505.1:42853-62460 GCA_905250125.1 Rotaria sordida | reverse complement strand
AGAGAATTGAATGGTAGAGAAGACATATATCAGTGTCAATAGCAAAGAAGATTACATTAGTACTTTTAAAAAATTCTATAATAATTCATAGACGTAAACGTCTGTGTAATGACTATATATAGTTATCAGAGATGGCCTATGTTTGAACTTTCCAAAATGTAAATCAAACTGAAATCGATTTTTTTCGAACGAAATAAAACGGAATCGAAAAACAAAGTTTTTTAAAGTTCAGTTACAGATAACTTGCTTCAATAGTCTGTTTGTAAGACACGATGTAAAAGGAGTATTGAAGTACAGAAGTAAAAATTTGTATCCTCACAGACCGTGACAGAAGTTAATTAAAGATCATCACAGACCGTATATCAATGTGTTGTTATTATATTTGAACTACTGTCTTAAGACGTAAGTGGATACGCATGAATGTGATGCGGATGAGAGTGATGATGATAAGGACAAGGATAAAGATCATTAGGAACTTGTTGTGATTGTTGATGTTAAATGATACAAATTACTTAGGCTTTTGTTGTTGTTCATTGACTACTCGACAGAGATATCGCATAGTTAATTATTTTTCTTTAACTTCTTTAATTTGTAAGACTCAGTATCTAGAGTTTCTTCTTCATAATCTATGCTATTTTCATCTTACAACAATCAACAAAAAATAATCATGAAAGTAACGATAGCTAAACTACCCAAACTGCTAGTGCTATATAATTTGATGATGCGTTCTGTTTCTATCGAAAATTAAGGACAAAATATAAGAAAATTGTATAACTTAGTAGTCATAAACTAAAGTACCAATAAGACACGAGCTAGAAAAGCAATGACAAATACCAATACATTAGATTATTGTTGAAACTGTGATGAGAAAATGACACATATTAATGTAGCTAAGTTGAGTTACAAAATAAAACGTGCACGATGAAACAAATAAGCTGATTAATCCTAGTAGTACGAGCCTTTTTTAAGCACTATACTATCGACATATATTTTCATAAATTAATTGTTTTTTACTTTTGAATCAGTCTCCTGACGAAATATGCTGTTTTCATATTTAATCTGATAGAAAAAATTATTAAAATGATATTCTTTATTTAGAATAAGTAATACGAAAAATATATTTAATAGAACGATATGTATGTGAGCGTGTGTAGATGTGCGTGTAGGAAAACTGCACCCACACGTATACGTACATCCACACCCAGTTGGATACAAATTATATGAGAAGAAAAACTTCAATCTAGAAATCACAAGTAAATGAAGAAGCACTAGATAAACTGGCGGCATCAGCTGAAACAATAAATTGGTATATCAAGTTGAATACAAAAAAATGCTCTCCTTCCTCATGATTTTACAAGTTTTCAATATGATATCTTGACCTCATTATTCACAAAATACAAAACAAGAACGAAAGGCAAGTCATACATTTGATCTACAATGATATAAATCATCTACCATAATGGTTGAATAGTTCGAAACCACTCAAAAAAAAATGTTTTTTAATGGATTGGAAATATGTATCCACTTAGATTAGTGAATGAGTGATTGGATTATCTATTGTAAGTTTGATTTTTTCTCCTTTCTTGTTATATATTTATTGTATACTGAAGAAATAGTCTTGTATCAAAAGCTTGTAATGATATGAAAAACAAATGTATTCTTTTTTAGATTCGACAACATACATCTATCTATGAGGAATGTTAACTGCTTCTAAAAACTGGGAAAAAGCAAAATATTTCTAGCATATTTTTAAATTTTTGAGGGAGGGTCAAAAATGATCCTGACCGGTACTACGAGGATTAACTGTGATTAGTATTGTCATATGATTTAAGTATTTGTTCAACGAGAGTTTCGTTAATCTTTATTTTTTTTTTGAGAATCTTCTTTTGTATTTTTGTTATTAATATCTGCTATCCATCCAATTGCTATTCATCAACAAGCTTGTTTTCTATGAGTATTATCATTTCGTAACTTATTTGTACTAACTGCATAATTTCGATTAGTGCCAATCTCAGAAGAATTAAAATGTAAAACGCGATGCAGCTGCTCTTGCTAAGCATTAGAAGATTGCTTTATTTTATCTACTTTGAAACATATTTCTTCACCTTCCTTTGAAAAGTTTGACATTCATTTTAATACTACCAATTTAAAAAAAACGAATCTAGAAAGAATGATCATACAAAGATTAAAGTTCTTGACATTGTAAGAAGAATGAAGGATAAGCAGGATACGACATTGCTCGTGCATTTTGGATAACTTTAAAAACAATCTATGATTAATATCTCAGTCACAGCTACTATTATATGTATGCTTAACAGCATCAATCATAACAATATATATAATCAAATTCTTTTATGTCCGATGACGAAACTAAAGAAGATAATAGAATTGATGCATTTAGACAATCGTTTAAATTCAATTTATTCTTATTTTTTTCTTTTTCCGTTGTCATTCCGAGAAAGAGCTATTGAAGAATTTCGATTCCAAGATCGCAATTAATTCATGAGAAATTCTATCATATCAATATAATGTTTTGTATATCATTATTTTTATCTTCATCTACTGATGAGAAAATGTTGGATAAAACTAAAAATATAAGAATGTTTTTTGGTCTTCCTCAACTATTTTCCGAGTTTTTGGTAAATTGCATAAGCAACAGAAAGAGTCAGAAATAAGAAACATTTCTACTTCTCTGCGCATATATATATATATATTTACACGCATTCGAATCCGATAATCATATCAACATCATCTAATGCTTCCATAGCATTCTTTCATTTTTCGGCCATCCCATTTCCTATAGGAGCCATCAAGTGGCGTATAGACAATTGGTCTCGGTCGTTTTTCATCATTTTCTTTTGTATTTTTTTTAATAATGCCTATGTAAAGAATTACTTACTAAGAGAAATATCAATTGCTGTCGACGTATATGTATAATATATATGCTTTTCATACACATTCATCTTATTGAGTCTAATCGATTTAGATCAATTACAACAATCACAATGTTGCACTGCCATATACTATTGTTGTTTATTGTTATAAATCATGTATCTGTTGTCGACCTTCAAATACGTGATGTTTTGTCATCAAATATGACATGTGTGTCTATTCCATTGGCAGCGTTATCATCACGAAATGATGATAAATTTTCTCAAATGAAACTTTTTACATCTACACAATTAAATTCTAATTATACAACAACATGTGGAAAATTTGTTATGTAAACGACTTTTTTCTTTTTTTAAATTTTGTCTCGAAAATATTTTCGAACTGTTTTCAGACGACCTATTAATACGCTATATACAAAATCAATTACTGCATTAATTGGAAATCTTTGTTCAATTTTACAATCACATCCAATGTTATTAATTTATTTAAATGAATATACCAATGAACATCATGCATTACCAGCTGGTTATTTATTTTTTCTTAAACTTTTCACATTATTAGAATATCCTATATTAACATTCCATTTTTTTCATCCATTTCATCCTGCCGTAAGTTAAGATCAATAATTATTAGCAAAAAGAAAAAAAGCAAACAAATAATAATAATAATATTGTTATATGTGTTCTGGTTTTTTGTTTTGTTTTCATGTAGAAGTTTCCTAGTTTACGTTTCTTTCAATTGGCTCCAACCTATCGAGAAGAAGCTCGAGCTTTGTTAGCATTAATGGCAAGATATGATTGGAATGCATTTTCATTAATCATTGATCCACGTCTACCCGGTGAAGAAGAACTTATAGAAGAATTTGAAGAACATAGTAGTGAATCACGATCTTGGTAAGATTATTTGAATCTTAACTTTTAATTATGAAATAGAAATTAAAAAAACAACAAAAACTATACTCTTGATAATATTAAAATTTCCAAGAATTTGTTTTAGTGGAAAAACATCATGTAATCATAATTATATCAAAGATAAAAAAAAGTAAGTAGATGTTTTTTTTTTTTTTTAATATTATAAATAAAACAAAAAACATTATTTTCTCTAATCCATAACTTTAATTCAATCAGTGAATAATACGTACGATAGTCACAAACAGATGACAAATAATAACGATCAATCGGTTTTTCGATAAGATTGTTTGCTGAAAAAAACGAAAATAATCAATTTAAATCTAATACTAATTGCAATCAGCAAATGAATGTTAAATATGAAAAGTTCAACTTTTATGAGATCTATAAAAATTGTATTAATTCGAATACATTGAAATAATCGTAAGCTAAGAAGAAAAGTAAAAGTTTACGTATATATAATTTCATAGATTAATACTATAATTAAATTCAAAGAAGAAAAACAAAAATATCAATTGCTTTTCCTACCTAACGTTTATTTCTTACTTCAGCTTTTAACTAATCATATCAATATTTAGATTTACATTGCTCTCAATTATTCGTATGAAAAGTCTTAATCCAATACATATCAGACAACAACTATCGATGATGATTCCAGAAACACGTGTTATAATCGTTCATACAACATCGTAGGTTTAATCTTTTTTCATATTGAACTTTTCTTTTTTTTTTTTAAATATTTTTTGTAACTTTTCGATTAAATATAGAACAATGGCATCACTTGTTGTTAAACAAGCAAATAATATGAGTCTTATAGGACCAGAATACATGTGGATTATGTCATCAATCGTACTTTGTAACATTCAAAAGATATTTTTATAGAAGTTTTTTTTTTTTTGTTTTCAAAAATATTTTTAGCTACATACAGTAGTGATGATGAAGCAAAAATGAATCCATATGCTAGTCCAAATCGGCGAAAAATGAATTTTTTTGTTGGCACATTAGGTTTGTTTTTTTCTTTCTTTCTGTTATATTGAGTTGATATAATTATCTTATTTTTTAGCTTTATATCATGATGTTACTCGGGGTACGATTTTTTTTTCTAACATTCATTAAATGTTTTAATAGTTTTCCTATTCAATGGAATTTAGATAGTGTTCTTGCTCGTTTTGATAAATATATTGGACCTCTATTAATTAATGTATTTTCTAAAATAACACATATGGATGTAATGCAAAAACGGAATGCTAATATGACAATATTTACATCATCATTACGAGATCGAACAGCGTGTAATCGAATATTTGCTATTAATAATTCATTGAATCAACCATCTTTAAAACATATATTTCCTAATCTTTACAAGTAAATTTATAAATCTTTAAAATAGATAATTTTTAAAATATGATTATAAATCTATTTAGTTTATTTAAAGATGAATTTAAACGTGCATATGGAATTTTTCAACAAGATGGTTTAGCTATAGCAGCTAATTATTCTATATTAAATTTTCAAATGCCAAATAATGAATGGAAAAAAGTAATAAAAAATTTTTAATATTTCATATACTTATCAATTCTTATTGAATTTTTAATATATAGGTTGGTGAATATGTTAATAGTACATTAGCAATAGCCGATATTCAATGGCCAGGTGATCGATCAAAACCACCACCAGGCAAACCTATTATTCATTATTTGAAAGTAGTAACACTTGAAGAACATCCATTTGTTATGCTTAAAAATCCATCTTCCGATGGAACATGTCAAGCTGGTTCAGTTATTTGTCGTATAGGACCAGAAAATTCGTAAGAAAACAAACTGCTTGTTCTTTTTTTTTTCTTTCTTAAATCCATCAATTCGACATTTGGGCATTGTTCTATCATTAAAGTTTATTCAAGAATTTTAAAAAAAAATGCTAATTTCGAAATGAGAAAATTATTTTTTTCAGTGGTGCTAATCATAGTGATCCAGATCATTATCAATGTTGTTCAGGATTTTATATTGATTTATTTAATATATTGAAAGATCGACTTAAATTTGAATTTGAACTTTATCAAGTTCTTGATCGAACATGGGGTGGACGAAATCCATTGACTGTAATTAATAATTTTTATTTGTTTTTTTGTTTTTTGGCATTAAAATAATCGAGTGAATGTATTGTTTTGTTTTAGAATAAATGGAATGGTCTTGTTGCTGATCTTCTTGAAAATCGAGCTGATTTAACATTAACTTCATTGAAAATAACAACAGAACGCAATGATGCTATTGATTTTAGTGTTCCACTTATGGAAACAGGTATTGGTTTGATTGTTTCTTTAAGACCAGGAGCTATATCAACTACAGCTTTCTTGAGTAAGTTAAAAATTTTTTTTTAATTATTTAAAGAACAATAATTCTTTTATCTAGAACCATATGATTATCGTATTTGGGTTTTCATACTATTATTTACTCTTCATGGTGTTGCAATAATGGTTTTTCTATTTGAATATTTTCAAAATAAATTAACTAATTATGATTTTGATAATGTATGTTATTTTTATAATTTATAAGATTATTTTGATTCTATTATAAGAAATAATTAAAACTATAGTAGTATAAAAAAGAAAAAGCTTATTAAATATCTTGTAAATGTTTTGAAATATTCAAGAACTATTGAATTATCATTGAGTATTCTAAGTTAAAGAAATCGAACATATTTCAACATCATAAAATCAATTTAAAGAAATTTTCAGAATTCTGTAAACAATTCATTTAGTTTTCTTTTTTTTTGAACAATAGGATCTGCAAAATGAAGAAACAAATTATAAATCTTCATTTCAACGTATCTATGATCTCATTCGACCTTCCAAAAAACAAAGTTTTGATGTTCAATATTTATTCTATATTGTTAACAATAGTATTATCCATTTAGATCTTCATATGACATTTTCTCAATCTGTATGGCTTAGTTGGGTTATTCTTTTTCGAGCACAGGCTAGAGTAAATCATCCAAAAAGTTTTACATCGAAATTTATGACTAATATTTGGGCTTGTTGCTGTGTGGCATTTACTGCTAGTTATACAGCTAATTTAGGTTTGGTATTATTCGATATTTATTCAAGTTTTGAATAACTATTTAATATATTATAGCTGCTTTTATGATTACTAAAGAAGTCTATTTTGATCTATCGGGTATAAACGATAATCGTGTATGTTTTTTTACACTTAAAAACAAAAAATTTATTCTAATACATACGTTTTTTAATTCTAGCTTACCAATCCTCATTCACTAAAACCATCGTTTCGTTATGGAACTATTGCTAATGGAGTAATTAACATGATTTTTTTTTCTTTAGTTATTATAATTTTTTAGTGAAGATTTTTATTATTATAGGATTAGAAAACAATATCAGATATTATCTTTGTTGAAAATTATATTATCCTAGGAATAGATAGACAATAATATTTTAATAAGATGTACAAGAGAAAATAAATCAATAGTGAATAAAATTAATAAACGAAATAGTTGTCGAATGAGCACGGAAATATAATTATTACTAGGAATCGATAAAAAAAAAACGAGACTTAACAAAAATTTCACAAATAATATACGTATTAAATCAATAAATAATTGATATTATCTTTTGTTCAATATCAAATTTATTCTTTTCATAAAGATTTCTATCCTAACAGTGATTACGTAGAATATTCAAATAGTTCTGAGACTAATTTTATTAAAAAAAAATAAAAGCTAAGTGAATTGTAATTATAAATGTATGTTTTCTTTTTCGAATTATCATCGCTCTGTTGCAATACACTTTTATTAACACTTAGGAAACTTGTATATAGCTGCTGTGAAGTCTTATCTTCAGATAGATAGTTCAGATACTGATGTAACGATGAATCTAATGAACTTCGATCATTGTAATGTCTTTCTTTGAGTTAATCTTTTAAAACTGGAAATAATCATTGAAAGTCAGATCTGGACAATAAGGTGGATGATAAAGCGATTCATGAATAATAGAAGAAATGATGTGTGATGTATGTGGTAAAGCATTGTCATATTGCAAAATGACATCAGCCAAAATAAAACCTTGCTGTTATTTTTTTATCATAAGATGTGCATGACATCCTTTAGTGATTATCACATTCAGTAGTGTGGGCTATTTTAAAATTACTCCTGTATGATCCCAGAAAAATAAATATAAAACTTTGTCAGCAGATTTTCTTCTCTCAGTTTTGTTGTTGATAATGAACCAGTTCGTTTTTACTTCTATGATGATTGTTTTGATTCAGGTTCATAATAATGAATCCATAATTCATCACCATTTATAATTCGAAAAACAAAGTCATTTCATTCAGTAGAATAATGAGTTAAAAGTTCTTGACATACTTGAATCCATTCGTCTCATTGATCTGGTGTTAGTCAATGCGGCTCCTATCTTGAACAGACTTTAATCATTTGTAACTGATCATGCAAAATGCCCTGTGCAACGCTAGATGAAATGCGTAGTGTTTACTATTTGTTAAATCGTGATGCGACGGTCTTCAATAATTAGACTCTCAAAACAGCTTTGACAGTTGTTTCGTCCACTGCAGTAAAATTGGTCGATCTACCCTAGAATCATCATCGACGTTTAATTGTCCATCTATAAAACGGTGAGCCTATTTAAATACTCTGACGAAACTTTATTATTGAAAGATGTTCAAGTTTTTGATTTTGCATCGATGTATTTACGTAGATCTAAACAACAATAGTTATTATACTATATAAATGTTTAATCAATTAAAGCTCATAATGTCAATAAATAGAGAATTATGTGAACGACAAATAGACAACCATTCCAAAAAAAAAATAATGCTTTTGTTTTTGTTTTTAAATAAAATCAGTTTCGAAGCTTTTTGAACGACCTTTGTATATTCGAATAGAAATTCTTTTATTTCTAATAATCTATTCAAAATAGATAATGAATCGAATATCTAAATTGATTTGTAAATTATTCGCTATTATTTTTATTAAAAAATTCCTAAATACTAATAGTATTCATACAGAATTAGTTATCAATAGCATAAAAATTTCGAGTAAAATTAATTTTTCATATTTTGATTCAATTCAAACAGATAGAATTAAAAGATCATTAACTAAAAACATCCAATGATACTTGTTGTATTTTGTTCTATTTATAATAAATAGTAAAAACTAAAACATAAAGATTTTCGATAATCAATTTGTTTTTTTTCTTATATTTAGAGCACTGATGAAGTTGTCAAAAAAAATCATAAAGAATTATATACATATCTAAGAAAATTTATGAAGAGAAATGTTTTTGAAGGAATCAAAGCAATAAAAACTGGGTACAAATAATTTTCGTTTGTTTTTTCTTCTTATGTTTAATTGCAATATTTTCTTTTATATTTTTTAGAGAATTACATGCATTTTTATATGATGCTGTTGTTCTCGATTATCTAAGTGGACAAGATGATGAATGTAAATTACGTGTTGTTGGTAAATGGTATGCAATGACTGGTTATGGTATTGGATTTCCTAAACAGTCAAAATTCAAAGATATGATTAATAAAGAAATTATTGAAATGCATCATTCTGGTTTTGAAAAATCTTTATTTTTTAAACGAACTTCATAATTCTTCTTCTTTTTTTTTAGGTGAAATTGAACGTCTTCGACGATTTTGGTTTACAGGTAAGAAAATTCTATTTGAATAAGATTTGATAAACATGCTTCTTTTTTTTTTAAAACTTAATATCAGGTGCTTGTGCATCTAGTATGGCTTATCAATCACATCGGAGTAGTCAATCACTTCAGGTAAAAGTTTTTGTTTTGCTGGTTTTTTTTAATGTTTCTCGTTTTTTTTCTCTCGTTTAGGCGCTGAACTTTATATCAGCATTTTTCTTTCTTCTTGGTGGCACATTTATTGCCATTATTGTTCTTTTCTGTGAAAATACTTATTCAAGTTTTTTGATTCGATCTAAACGTTCTAATAAAGACAATAAAAGTCATCAGGTATTAAAATTAATTTTTATTGTGTAATAAATATCTTTTTTTTTGTTCAATAATATTATGTAATATTCATAGAATTTTACAAGATATGAATCTATGTTAACATCTAATCATAACTTCAAAATTAGTCCACGTGAAAAATTATTAGAAGAACGTATTGAAAATTTGCAAGAATGTATTCGTGAATTAGAACGACGATCATCACCACGATATTCTTTGCGAATAAATGACAAAAATAATGAAGAAACAAATAACTCATCATTTTTGGTACTACCAGTTACTTATAATCCTATTCAAGATGATTCACCTAAACTAGAAATTGTTTCATTTCTGTCAAAAAATCAATCTCAAATACCATTATTACTTGTTAAAAAATCAAAAACTCAAATGTTTGAAACAATTGTTTGAGTGCAACTCTGTATAATTTATATTAAAATTAATAAACAAGTTCTGTAGTTACAATAAAGAATTTTAATTACAGATTAAACAAACGATCGATATTTCTATTATCAGAAGTGATACTTTCATATATTCAGAAAATCTGGATCTGAGAAATGCATTGGAAGATCACAAATGATAAAGATACTAGGAAATGATCTCATCATTGCAAGAGGTAAAATAATCTTGGTACTTTTCTCCAATATCTCTTATCTCCAGCGTCTCCGACTCTCTAAATATAGTATACAACTCGTTCGTATGTGTATATAAATATACTCGATTTTGCCTGTTTTCATCTAGAAGTTTAGAAGAAGTCAATAAGATCAGTATAATGAGGAATGAATAATCATTTTTAGTTTGATCATCATATTGAGTCTGTCAATGGTAGAAGCTTTAGAATATTTTATTGAATTGACCAGTCCGATTTTTTTTTCATTATTCTTTTCTTAGTGCAGACGAACCTCAATATGTAAAAATTTACGAAGAAAGAAACAGATTAATCAATAAAAAAAAGTGATTCAATAAATAATAATCAAACAAGAAACCTGAATAGTACATAAAAAAGAGAAACCTTAAGGGTAAGAATATCAAAGAGATATTCATGAGTGAGAATAAAAAAGACGAGATGAACTAATGAAAATGAACTTGTTTAGATAAGCTAAAGCATCTAATCGTATTCTTTTTCCATTCGACACTACGAGTGTTGAAAATTGTAACGTTCTTTATTCTACAACTGCTCTCTCAGATTCCTGCGAATAAGATTCTGTCAACTTTAGAGTGTGAGCGTAAGTCTTTCATTTCTCTTAATCCACATTGATATTCATGCATACTCCGGAATCACTTTCCAACGTAAGAATGATCTTTAATAAAAACTCACATTTTGAAAATTGTACAATATATCAGAATAAAGAATAGTAACTGAAATATACTAAATAGTGAAACTTCTATGTTCTAATTTAATCTTTCACATAAGGCCGATGTTTTCGATAAAATGATTTTTTCATAATTTATTTTCGTACAGTTGTTGAGTATTTACTTTGAATGTTTCTTTTATTTGATATCTATGAACCATTATTGATAGAATATTTTTATTGATCACGTTTAAAATTCTATTTTTTTTTCTGTTTTTACTTGACAAACATCGAATATATTTCTTAAACAGTTTTTGTTGACAAGCGACCTCCGTTGATTTTATAATGTTTGTTACAATGTCAACTGCATTTGCTGTTATATAACACCAATCCTTTTTTTCTTTTTCTCTTTGCGTTCGTCGATTGATAAAAGTCTTTTACTCACTTTCTATTGATTATATTACATGTTCACTTTTTTTTTGTTGTCCTTAGTCGAAAGAACACTGAATTGATCTTTCTATAGTGTTGTTTTATATGTTGATATTCCCTGTAGTTACGTGTTTTTTTTTTGTTTTTATTTTTATTTTTATGTTTTCTTTTTTCGAAACAAGAAAGAATATCTCATTGATTAGTCATTTAATAATATTTCAGATGTCTTCATCAAATTCATGGCATGCACTTGAATCAGATCCTGATTTATGGCGAGTCTATATGGAAAAATTAGGTGTCGATATTAATTCACTTGATTTTATCGAAATCTATTCACTAGATGAAGATTATTCATTTAATGAGACAATATATTCTTATATTTTTCTTTATCCAGACAGTGGTTTGTCATCTATTTCAAATGTATCTCAACCACTGATAGATGAAAAATTATGGACAATTAAACAAATTGATGAATTAGATTGTTGTTGTTGTCTTATTGCTCTTCTTCATGCAATTGGTAATAATTTGGATAAAGTAATATTAAAACCAAATTCTCCTTTAGCTGAATTTTTTGAAAAAACTAAAACAATGACTGCTGATGAACGAGCTTTGGTCTTATTAAATGATAAAAAAATTCATCAAGCTCATGAAGAAATAGCTGCACAAGGGCAAACACAAATGGTTGATAGTGGTAAAGTTGGCTATCATTATATAGCCTATATTGTGTCGAACAGCAATAAATTATATGAATTGAATGGAAGTAAAAAAGGGCCACAAGCAAAATTCATTGGAGAATTAAATAATGAAAGTTTTTTTTCTCGTGTGACACAAGAAGTAAAACAAAAAGTGAATGAGTGTGATGGCAATATTCGATTTAATTTGATTGGATTAGCAACAAAATAAAAAGAAAGAAAAGAATATTTTTGATTTTTCTTGGTTTTTTGTTTTTAGATTAAGTTTATTTTAAGATGCCGAAAGATCGTCAATCGACAATTCGGTATCGTCAAGGAACAAAAAATAAACAACAGATTCCTTCATCAAGAGAAACAAAAATAGAAAAGAATGAAAATTATTCTCAGGTAAAAATATTTTTCAATCAAACAATTATTGATAATAGATTTATTACAAAAAAAATGAACAATGTAAATTGTTCTTCTCGTAGAATAATTGTTACATATGCAGTATCTACTGAAAAAAAAAACTAATTTAACAAGCAAATCGATCACCGACTGAGTCATAGATTGATTCAATAACATTCTCTAGTTTGCATATGTAATTCCCAAGTTGTATTGATCATAAATTCTTACGGTATTATTGGAATGTAATTCAAGTTATTGTCATAAAAAAAATAATGAATAGAATAATGAGGCGAGTCATCATTATTATTATGTTAATATTATTATTTTATTTCAATTAGTTGACTTAGTATACGTACGACTTCGTGCATTTTCAATATATCGATTTTCTATTTCTCTGAGACAATCATCAATTTTTTGAATTGATGTTTTTTTTTGTAGCTATATTCTCTTGCCTATGTTTTGGTTTTATTAATTATTGCATTAATTATATCCTATTTACATTTTTCATATATATATGAATTATTTGAAAATGATAAACATTTTTCACATTTATCAACATTAGAACGTGAATTATCATTTCGTACAGAAATGGGTCTTTATTATTCATATTTTAAACAGATTGCTATTGAATCATCATCATTTATACAAGGTTTTTTATCAATTATATCTGATAATCGAACAGAAGCACCAACAACAATTAATGTTTTAGAACGTTTTAATCTTTATCCAGAAGTTTTATTGAGTTTAATTTATCGTATAATGAATTCTCAAGGTATATTAACAGAAATATGTTATCGAGTTGATCGAGGTGAAACAATGAGTTCAGTTTTATCATGTGAAGGACATAAAGAACCAACTTATTTCTATGTAACAAGTGTTTTTATATTAAATGGATTTTTACTTGGTATTTTATTTTTATTTGGAACATATTTATCAAAAAGTATTCTAGGTGGAATAATAACAACATTTGCTTATATATTTAATCATGGTGAAGCAACAAGAGTTATGTGGTAAGTTTTTATTAAAGAAAATATTTCATAAGAGTTTTTTTATTTATATTTTTTAGGACACCACCACTTCGTGAAAGTTTTTCATTTCCATTTCATGTTCTGCAACTATTTGTTATTACATATATTTTACAACAACAACAAACGTTGACTAATATTGATGCTATGAAATCTTTCATAGGATATATAAAGAAACATGATCAATCAATTCATGTTGATATACCACAAAATTTAATATCTCATAGACATAAAATAAAACTTGTATTAATGCTTATTGGTTCGACAATTCTATATATGTTACCATGGCAATGTAAGTATCATTTAAATTATTATTAGAAACTTTGCAATAGTACAACTAATCATCTAGAAAAATGATTTGATTATTTTTTTATTTAATGGAATCCATCTTATTCTTGAATTTTTAAATAGATACAATTTTCAGTATTAATTTCATATTTACTAATACGAAGATTAATTAAGTTTGTCTTGTACATAAAGTATCTGAACAATATAACGAGTATCTTCATTCGACATTCAATTACTATTCATTTATGTCAATATCTTGATAAAATCTTAGACTCTAATATCTTTTCAAGATGTTAAGCAGCATGACATATGATTTGACTCTTAGAGATATCAGTAGATATACACGATTTTTCGATAATGAGTTTCTCAATAATGATTGGAATGTTAAAATCCATTTATTCGACTTTTCTTTCCGATCTATGAATTTCGATATATCTATTGACAGAGAACATCATGATTCAATTGAATGAAGTATAAATAAGATGTAGAATTGAATTTACCTATTACTTCACGTTGAATGCTTGCTACACGAATCACATTTTGAGATGAGAATGAAATTGAATCTTAATCCATATTGAATAATATTCGAGTGACATGTTTCCAAAAGAATAGATCAGATTTGAATATAGTAATCGATACAGTTTATGATGAAAAAGCTGACGATACACAATACTTCTTGTATCTAATGTTTGTTAGTTTTAACTTCGAAGTAAAGTATAATAAACATAATCTAGACATTTGTTTCGTAGTTTTCATTCCATGGTAATAAGAGATATTGTAACAGATTCGTTTTTGAGTTAATCTATAGCAATAAATGCACGTCAATAAATATCAGGACAAAAAAAAACAGTTAATAGGTTTGACTACTTGTTCCAAGGAAGCAAATAGTATTTTTTGGTAATCTTCTGGCTGTCACCTTTCTCAAGATTCAAGAACAGGACCCAAAAGATGTTCACACTTGTCGTTTATGCTAATAGTCTTACTTAATGCAAATGGAAAAGAAAAATAAAGAACGATTTGTTTCGTTTTTAGATTTTTTTTTTGTTGATAAGCATCATCAATGATTGAATATGATTTGTTCATTCTTAATGATATTAAATCCTATTTGAGATTATTATCATATTCTTATTTTTAGTTGCTCAATTTACATTAGCTACTCAATTATTATCACTTGGTCTTCTCTATATAGTTAATCTTTTACCATTCCATCAATTTTTCTTTATTTTATGTGCTCAAATTCTTTCATTAATAATATCAGCTATGTTAATGTTTGGTAATCGAATGTTATTAACTTCTCTATTTTCCATAACATTATTTTCATTTTATTTTGTTTGTATTTTGGATAAATTTTTTCTTAATTCATCATCTTCATTCCAATCATATCGATTATTAATTATTATTATAATTCGTCGAATGATTCTTTTTCTTTTTTCATTTATTTTAATTAAATTTGTTATAATTAATTTTCTTTTTTCATCAACCGATGATGATGCTCATATTTGGGATATATTAAAATCAAAATTTTCTTCAACATTTCGTACATTTGATACACAATTATATACATGTGCAAAAGAATTTGATTTTATTGATATGGAAACAATAACTAATTTATGTCGAACTGGTCTTATTCCATTGTCAATGATCATTATCTGTAGATTAATATATGATTTTATTATTGATATATTTCGAAAAGATAATTATCAATATAAACAAATATGGAATTATTATCATATTATTCAAACCGGTGCTTATATATTTATCGGTTTATTAATAATGCGTTTAAAATTATTTCCTGTTCCACAATTATGTCTTTTAATGAGTTTATTTATGAATGAACAATTATGGCCAAGAAAATTTATTGTTTGGAAAAAATTTAAATTTATAGTTTTTTTATTGATTCTTATTGGAATGAGTATTCAAGGACGAAAAAATATCAAAGAACAATTAAAAATCAAAGGTAAATAATAATAACAAAAGGATCTTATCTAATCATTTTATTTTTCGAAAAACTAAAATGTAAAAACAAAAAAACATCTAAACATATTTTTAAAATTGTTTATCTAGGTGAATATTCAAATTATCCAATGGAAAAAATGATTGAATGGATTAATTTAAATACTCAAAATGAATCAATATTTGCAGGTACAATGCCAACAATGGCTAATTTAAAATTATCAACAGGTCGTCGAATTATTGTTCATCCTCATTATGAACATAGAAAAATTCGTCATCGTGTTAAACTTGTTTATAGAATGTTTTCACGAAATTCACTTCGTTATATTCATTCAATATTAAAACAATATCAAGTTAATTATTATGTTTATGAATCTCATTGGTGTACAATAACAAATCGTCCAAAAGGATGTTCATTTCCTGAAATGTATGATATTGATGAACAAGATCAAAAAATATTAACACGTACAACTCTTGCATGTCATACTCTTGAATCTCATCCTCAACCATATTTTAAAAAAATTTTTAATTATGATTATCTCAGTATTTATGAAGTTTTATGAAAATATTTTCAATGAATAATTATTTCCATTGTTTATTATTCATTTTATTTTATATACTTTTATTGCATTTTAATTTTTAAATTTTATTTCTATGAATGTATGTCTGATAATGATCGATGATATTTGGATATCGTTTTCAATCAAAATATGCATTTTATGTTTATTAGTGCATTTTAATTTTTGTTTTTTGTGTCTTTATATATGTAGAATTTTATTTTTCAAAAAGAAATAATAATTATTTAGTTTCAAATTGTTGTTTTCAGAAATACGACAATTATTGATAATAAAATTGCTATTCAATTCCTAGAATAACTCATTTCTTGATGTAGATGAAGTTAACAGCAAATTTGAATAATACTAATGATAATTTGATTACAAGTCTCTTTTTCTGTGTTTCAAACAGAGTTGTAACCAGTCCGGTCGGTTTTTATCGGTTGAAAAACATTTTATAGAAATAGCGTGTTTTTTTCCCGATAAAACTTATTGAGAGCATTGTTTCATTTCTTTAATCGAAGCATATTCTATTTTTTAAAAATTACAGTCAAAACTATAATACTTGTGGTAAACTTATCTCACATATGTTTTGAAGTTCAACAATCAGTTGATTGGTAAATAACTCTTTTTTTTTTCATGCTATATACACATATATCACATATTTATCTTCGAGAAACCAAACAAATGTAAATAGCTGAAAAGTGGCTTTTCTTCGTGGAGATTTGTGAAAATCTGAGCAAAAAAATGATAATGAATGTTTTTTGAAGCCATTCCCATTAACCAATTGATAATGATTTAACAGATTGATCAGACAGGACTGGTCTAAAATTCGGATCTGATGGGCCGAACCAGCCCAAAAATTCTCGACCAATTACAACTCTGGGTTGACCCCTACTTTTGTCTTCGAAGACCATATAGTCGAATTGAAAATAAAGCTGATTGCAATATAAATATTCCAGAAAAGACAAGCGTAAAAATCTATAGGTATTCAGAACAAAATTTTGCCCCTAATATCAAATCGATTCTCGTTTTAAAAAAACATATTTAACATCAATAGCACTAACAAGTACTTTCAAACAACGAGCAATTATACTAACATCATTACCAAATGCATCAAAATTTTTGTCAAAGTAAAGCAGCCAATTTACAAAATAGACTACAACTCATTTCTTTTTCTTTCACTAATGCATAATTACTATCAACTTTTAATGATGATGGGATAATAAAATAATTTCGATGTGCTCGAAAATATTTTTCAATAAGTGGTAAAACAATCTAAAATTTTCCATTTATTTATTTATTTTTATTTTTACGAAAAGTTGAACATCTTTTATTGTTAAAGAATAAGTTTCATGTAATGAAAATTGTGAACTTTCTTTATAATTTTTGATTGTTCTTGATGCATGTTCAACATATTTAAGTCATTTTTCTAATAAACTATATCCAAAACGTTTATCATTTATTAATGATGACATTGAAGAAACACATGGAGATAATGTTGAATATGTTATATCGGTTTCATTAACATTTTCAAAATAAATTTACTGTACAAATAAATAACATATACAAATTTTATCTTTTTTGATTTTACTTGACAGCACAATAACCAAATGTATTAAAGATAAAAATTAGTGATTCTATTTGTACTTGAATAATACTGGAGCAAGTAAACTACAATCACGAATAATATTATCTTTAAATAATTTACAGATAATTAATGATAAATTTGATGAATTAACTTAGTTAATTCGACCATCAATAATTTTTTTTAAAATTTCCCATGCTAAAATTTCATATTCGAGTGTTGATTTATCAATTAATGATGTCTAAAAAAAACGAATACAAATCTATTTTGATAATTTCAAATCATCTTACTTGTAAAAGACAAAGTTTAGCTGGTAGTATATAATGATGGCAATATCCTGATCGGGAAAATCTTCTTCTCCTAACTTCTTTCTCATTAAGCAAAGCTATCAATTACGATACAGTACCACGAAAAACTTTCCTAAAATATAGTTTTTTTTACTTCTGATTGTTTGAAAGTTCAACAATTAATTTTGCAGTGATTAATTGTTTAATCTAATTAAATATTATCAACAATATATTTCAAGCATAAGCAGATAAAATTCTTTCCAATAACCATTTAATATAATATTGATTTTCTGCATCATTTCAACAGCTTAACAAGAAAATGTCAAATAATCATTGTTAATTTTGGCTTCATTAAATGGTTAGAATTCCAATTTTTATTATTATGTCCGTTTAATTGACGATTCTCTTCTATTTCTTTAGTTTTATTCGATATGAATGTTAAAGAATATTATTATAATTCAGATATATAATAAATAAACGATGATTTTATATCACTAATGGCTTCTTCTTTTTTTTCATAATTTAATATTAATCAGAGAAAATAAATTCAAATTATAATCGATTAAATTCTTCAGTAAATTCAATATTAGAAAATTTCTATAAAGAAATCTTTCAATGAGTAATAACAATCTTATTTTGAAATTTAGTCTATTTGCGATCACTGATCGCTGATAGATCCTATCAGTACAAATAGACAAGAGAAAGACGAAAATAAGAAAAAAAAACGAAAGATGGTAATTAACCACAAGATATAAAACCAAAAGAAAAAAATAATCATAATCAACAAGAACACATAGTGAGAAGGCAAAAACATAACAATATGAATATTAATCATAGCATAGGAGCAACATGAGAATCTATCAATCTACTAAGTATACATGACATGAGAATGTATCACGAAATTCTAATGAAGATGACTTTATCGTTATTAATAGTTTGGTAAATCTTTTACTATTTTAATTTTAAAATCAATTGAATTATATCAATTTTTTTACTTAAATAAAAGCAACCAAAACCTAATATTGAAATCAATGATATTGAACCAATCTATAGAAGGAAATGAATGAAAAAAACATTAACAAGTAATTATAAAAAATCTTTCTCTACATACTGTAAGTAAATTGATGATTTTTTTCAATTCTTTTTCTTTCTTTGAAATATAAAAAAAAAAATCACATGAGAAATCGACTTACTTCTTCATTTAATAATTATTAATAATTATTTAGGGGTGCACCAGTGCCAGTAACTGGGTACCAGTCGGACTGGATATCCAGTCCGACTGGTACCCAGTTAACTGGAGGCACCCAGTCCGACTGG
>CAJNOL010001505.1:0-40221 GCA_905250125.1 Rotaria sordida | reverse complement strand
TCTGGATCCCATGCTCTAAAGATAAGATCCAGCATACAAGAAAATCCTGGTTACGCCACTAGTACATTTGTCACACTCATTCTCTAAACGATATTCCATTACAAAACTGCAATTATTATGCCATCTATTATATTTCATTCTGTTTATTCTTATATTAGTTCTTATATTTATTTCTTATTTATTTCCTTTTTTTTGTCTTACTTTTTTCACTAAAATCCACTCATTCATATATCGAATCTCATTTACGTAGAACATATATTTCGAATATTCCGTATCTCTTTTAGTAGTGTTGTGCTTTTAAGTCAATTAGTTGTTTTTTCTCATTGTGATAGTGTGCTTGCTCTGCACATGTATTTAAACATGATTCTAGCCATGCAAAACTGAACAAGTTAAAGTTTTTCTTAATCATGCATAATCTATCAACCGTGCACAAACATTACCATCGATTCTACTGGAGAAGATACCGAACTATTGCTACTCATTTTTGAGTTTCAAAAAAATGATTAATCTGAAGAAGAGTTTTATAAAATAAAAATAATTTTAAAATATTTTTTTCTGTGCTAGGAAAATACTCAAATATCCAGAATACGAATAATATCTTAATACAAAAGTTTTTCATACCTTAGCGCGGCACATGATCAGTTGTGAAAATGAAAGTATGTTCAATAATAAAGTAATTAAATGAAAAGAAAAAGGAAACGAGCAAACTTTTAAATAGCAACGTTCTTTATATGAAAATGCTCCATGTATAGTGTATTAAAGACAAAAGCATTATGTCAAAAGAACGAAATAATCACAAATAAGATCAGCAGAGGGCGTTCAATGTCCAGATCTGATATGATAATGAGAGTAAGAGTGAGGGTGTGCGATGATAATAAGATGTCGAAAAATCATTAAAAACAGTAAAGATGAACACTAAACTCTGGCACTGAAAGAGTATCTTGCAAAACTGATTGAAATGATTTGCATTTAAATGGATTGATGTTTTTTTTTATTAAGGTTTTCTCCACTTACATTTCTATATGTATGTGTAATACTGTTGCCTAGTAAATATTGTGTCAATTACATTCAGAGTAATTAGGTGTTATCTTTGGTTAGCATGTTTGAAGAAATATAATCAAACAGAATAATCAACTCTTTCTCTTTTCATTCGAATTTTATTTTTGACGAAACGGGAATACAAAGAAAAAAAATTTTCACATAAGAGGAAAGGCAATTAAGATTTCGTCGAAATGGAACCTAATCAATCTAAGAAAGACTAATACTCTAATACACTTCAAAAGTTGATGCATTTGTTAATTGCTAATACAGAAAAGATAGTAAATGTAGAATTGATATCATTGTTTTCTTAAATTACAAAATCTGTATGGTTTTCAATCAGAGAAACTTACTAAAAACTAAGTAATAAAAAATATATCTTCGGCTGTAATCAAGTACATCTTGGTTTTTCCCGTCCTACGCTTTCTTGATGATATAATTTGTATGGATAGCAGAGGTCCGCGAGTCAGTTGAAAAATCGACTCGCCACCGCCTCGTCATGCTGGCGAGTTGCTAGTCGTCGCTTCGCCTCGCCCCGCCTTCTCAACCTTTGACTCGCCACCGCCTCGCCTCGCCTAACATCTATCATAAAAAAGATTTTTTGAGGCAGTTTCTCATTCATCCAGAACAATTACTATCTTTTTATTTCGTAAGATCAAACATAGTACAACAAATAACGGATGAAGCAGAATAAATGGTTACGCCTTTGTATTTCTGTGTTCAATCACTTAATACGTTGTATTAATAAAATAAAATACGCTACAAGATGCAGTGTGAAAAGCTCTACAATTTATATAAGACAGCTTCTTTCATAGTTGCGCTTTATGTTTTGCAAATCGACAAAAGTCTGAGGGGTCAGATTTAGACGCTGCAGAAAGTTCATTCTTTTCTTTTCTTAGTTGAGATTTGTTATTACCTGATATGTTTTACTTGAAAAAATAAAATATATCATAATGTGCAGCGTGACAAGCTCTACAGTCTACAATGTAAAGTTTACTTTAATACTGTACTTTTTATATTCAAAAAAGAACAAAATACTGTGTGACCACCCTTTGCAGCATCGAAATTAGATCTCTCACAGTTTTGTCGATTTTCAAGACAAAAAAGTGTTACTATGAAAGAATCTATCTTATGTAAGCTATAGAGCTTTTCACACTGCATCTTATGATAAATTTTGTTTTTTTAATACAACGTATTAAGTAATCGAAAATTGCAATGGAAAGCATAGCCATTTAACAAGCTTCACCTGTTACATATAAATAGGTTCACAAATCAAAAATATAAAATGCGATCAAAATAAATAGGAATCATTCATTCTTTTACTGAACGTATAAACAATTTATTGTTAACTTGTTATGGATTTCAATGAGTACGTCTAGAATTGACCATCAAATCATCGACACTGAATTGGCGCTTGACATTAACTATAGTTGCTCGAATTGAAAAAATTAATCGAGCAACCTTTAATAATATTGGATAAATGAACAGATGTTCATACCAAAACTTAAAACAATTATCGTCTATTAAGTCAAGCTCAATAAGTTACTCAAGATATTTGCCTTATTTGTGGCCGTGCTCGTCATCAAATTGAAGATATGGATCTTACTGACTTATTATGAGTAAGAAATTTTTTCATTATTCGCCAAAAAATCATATTGTAGGTAGGCGAGTCGACTCGCCGAGTCACAAGATCAACTCGTACTCGCCCCGGTGCGAAGAATGCCGCCCCGTCTCGCCTCGTGGCGGGGCGAGGCGAGGCGAGACGGGGAAACTCGGCGAGTATCGGATCTCTGATGGATAGCCTACTTTTCACTCAACATTGATAAGTGCTCTGAAGTTCATCAAAACTGGAATGAATACTTTGCAATGAAATGAAAAGATTGCTATTGCTCCTGCGTTGTTTTTCCTCTCCTCTTTTGACAAGTATAAATAACAACATTTGTGAAATAAAAAAAGAATGAAGTACTAATAATACTTTCATTTAATCATAAAATGTCGCCAAAATCATTACCGTTACTCACAATTGAAATAGTTCAAACACCGCTTGTTGTCTATTATACCTATAGTCTTGCTCATTTTCGATAGCTTTAGTAATATCCTTACTATCTATATTTTTCTTCGTTGTAAGCTTCGTTTGATTCCTTGTTCATGGTATTTTCTTGCATCGACTTGTAGCAATTTTCTTACACTCTACATGAGATGTCTCACATGATAATCTTAATTTCATATAGTTACAATTCTCAAACACAACAAACATCATCTATCTTCTGTAAAACATGTATATATTTTACAATTTGACTTCAGATCGGACCATGTGTAGATCAATGGGTATCGACAAGCACAAATTTACAAATAAAATCATTTAGTCGTATGAAGATAGCAAAACGAGTCATCAAGGGAATAATTCTCTTTATATGTATATATCTTTTGTGATGAGATATTCTATTGTTATGATAGTATATATCAACCAGCTTCAATAAATTGTTATCTAAAATCAAATATATGTGATCTCTACAATCAATATGCATTTTTTTCTTATTTATTCTTTCTTACCAATGTAGTCTTATACTGATATTCGGTCTATTAACCATTTGAAATATACAAAAGAAAACTCGACAATGGATTGTTTTACTCACGATTACATTGCATCATTGAAATCCTAACAAGAAAATAAAACAAATGACTATTATGCTTCTTATTGAAGTAATATTTTCTATACTTCTTTATCTATCAATACCTTTGCAAAAAAATTTATTATATAATTACCTTTAATTACACAAAATCAATTGAACAATAACAAATAGAATATTCCATTCATATCGTAGTTGTAATTATCTCTTTAACGAATAGTACAATAGCATTTTATATCTTTGCATGTATGTACTGAACATGTATTTCGAAAGGAATTTAAATAAATTTTGTTTTCTAAATGTGTAACTCCTGTTACACCAAGAGTACAACAAACGATGTTCTATTCGACTGTGTATACGAGAAAGAAAGCATCAAGACAATTAGTTTTTGTAGAAACTTATATATATATAATATCAAAATCCGACTTAACACTTATTTTCATAGTCTTCATTGAATCATCTCATTTATTGTGTTTGACAAAACTAATGAAAATCAAAAATTTAAATGTTATGATGGTGTTTATCAACAGACTGGCATTTCAATTTAATTCAGAAAATTTCTTTATCGTAATTGACATACGCTATTCTAACGAAACAAATCTCAACTCATTTAATACTCATTAGACGTTTTATTAAACTCATCGGTAAATAAATCCATAATTTGCTGTTCTGTTTATAGATTTTTATTGTTCTCCCTCCAATCGGAGTTGGACACAAACAGTACTAATAAATTCAAATGATAAATTGTTGAACTTAGATGATGCGATAAAAGTAACAAAACATGTCATTTATAATAATAGAACAATAGTTGACGTTTATTGAATCAATATCTAATTACAACACAAATGTTTTCAATAGATTTGCGACATTTGTCGAAGACTGTTTAAAAATAAATTAATGGTAAACATAGCATTTCCTCGGTATTGAGTGGTATAAATGGTTGTTGTATTTTTTCTATTCTCATGACTTACTCACTTATGTGACGTAGAATTTTCTTTTATCAATTTGAAAATTTTTATAATTAATCTATTGCTCATTTTAGTCTGGTGTCGTTTTCAACAGTGATTGACAACAAGTAAAAATGGTAATAGACACATATGTCGTACCGAACAGCAAGACTCAAGAATGAATGACAGATGTTATTAAAGATGATACTATTTGAAAAACATCATCTGAAATAAAAGACAGTAGTTAAAAAATGAAATATCAGTTTTTTAAGTATTAAAACTTTATTTTTATATAGCTTGAACAAACATTAATTCACTCTCAGATTCTACTAACGAGAAAAGGTCTTCAACTGGCCGACGCCGTTTTCAATGATATTTTGTCCATATGTTCAGATCAGTATTTTAAGAAAAATCCTAAGAGGGTTTGGACTGATGGGGCTTCCTTTGAAGGTTATGACCATTTTACTGATTTTTCCACCTAGCACAAAGTATATAGGGAAAAATTGAACAACGGAATTTCAATCTGAGATTTTGCTTATATGTAGCTCTTGTGGCCATTAGAACACTCTAAAAGTTTCAGCTGAAAAAAATGTTTCCTTCTGGAGATATTCAATTTTTAAAAATGTCAATCTTTCAGGACTTTATAGACTATGAGATAAGTTTTTAAGAATCAATATCTACAGAAGGAAATAGTTTTTTCAGCTGAAACTTTTAGAATGTTCTAATGACCACAAGAGCTACATATGAGCAAAAGTTTAGATTGTTACGGAGAGAATTATTTTTGACTACCCTATGTGCTAGATTGAATATTCTTCTAGATGACTTTTAATCGAACAAGTCTTAATTATCATATTTTTTGTTTATTTGACAATAAGATGGAATAGCATGCGAGAACTATAATTTGAATAGAAGAACAAATGAAAAAATATATTAAAAAAAAAAGAAAAAAGTTGTTTGATATAAACAATTATCCAGAATAAAAAGGAGAAAAAAAAAGTATTTATGATATTTCTGAAATTGATTTCATAAATGAAGCTTGTCTTGATGATAATGGAAATCGATTATGTGTTTCAACATCTAATGATGTTCTTGGTGTTGATGTTATATTACTTGAAAATGATGATGTTCGTTGACGTGACATTATTGATGGAAGAATAAGTCGACTTTTAGATGTTGTAGTTGTTGTCGATGGTAAATCATTTTTATTGCCCATATATAATTCTTCGATGACTAATGATTTTGGTTGAGAATTCTGATAATTTGTATTAGATATAGCATCATCAATGTCCTAGATTAATCAAACATAAAATACAAATAGATAAAATAAAATATTTGATACCTGAGTTGAAAGTAAAGCAAATGGAGTACAACAAACACCACCTTTAGCTAAATGACGACCATCAATTTCACTAAAACGATGACGTCGTTCTTGTCGTTTTAATTTTTGTTGATTTAATCCTCGTTCGATTGGTAAGCCAAGTCCACTTACACGCTAAAATAAATTTCATTATAATCTTACCCTAAATTTATTGAAAAAAAAATTTTCAATGAAATATTCATACCGGTGGTAATGTTGTCCTATTTAATGTTGATGCTGTTGTTTTAGATATATTCGTAGCCTAATGCAATAAATGAATATAAACATATGAAATATATACATATTTGCAAATATACTTCAGAACGTTGAGAAGTTGATGATAATGGTCGTTTATTGTCGATTTCTTTGTTTACAGTAATTTCAGGTACATGTAGATGATTAATTTTATCTGTTATTGTTAATTTTGTATCTATTAAAACTACAAAACAAAGTTGTATTCAGTATAATTATTATTATTTCTATTTTCTACAAACCATTTTGATCAGTTTCATTATTATTATTTGCACTTGTTTCTCTTATTTGTTCATCATCATTTATTATTCTTGATGAAAGTAATAATTCAATATCCCATTGTTGTCTTTGTCCAAATATTCCAATTTCTTCTCCATTTATTGTCCATAAACGTGCTGTATGATCTGTTGAACCAGTTAATATAAAATCTCCATGTCCTTTATAATCAGTCCATTCACAAAAAATAATCGGTGAAAGATGTGCTTGCCAAAAATGTACAAGTGGTGGTGTTGTTGAATCAAATAGAATAGGTAATATTGTTGAACAACAATAATTTTCTATATTCCATACACGTATTTCACCATGAGTATCACCACAAATTAAATATCGATTTGTTGCATCAGTACACATAGCTAATATTGATTCACCTGGTTTCGATGGTCCATAAAACATTCCCATATCTTTACGTTCACCATAAAGTGACCAGCAATGTAGATTACCACCTTCACTTGATATTAAAACACCTATACATATGAGAAGAAAAACAAAACCAATGATGATATTGCTTTTTGTTTATTACATACCAAATTTCATATTTTCTTTAGCACGATGTCGAAGAAAAAGAAGTTTATCAACTGGTACTGGACCACGTGGTATTAGAAAACGTGATGATGATCGACGATAATTTGATGGTGAACGACGACTAGAAATAAAATAAATAATAATTACATAAAAAAAGAAGAAACATAATATTGTATTCTTACAGTTCAGTTATTGGTCCTTTACGTAAACACATAATTAATTTTTCTGTATCAATACTCCATACATTTATTTCACCATCATATGATGCTGTACACATTATATTACTAATTGGTAATAAGTGTTCTAAACATAATATATCATCACGATGTATTTGTAAACCACGCCATGATAAATCAGCTTTAGGTACAACAAGCTAAAACAAAATGAAATGAAATTTTATTATTCGATTTTTCTTTTTCAAAATCAAACATGTTGCTATTTCAAAAAAACGAAAAAAACAAAATTTATTAATGTGTTAATTCAATTTGTGCATCAATCCTCTCTGTGAACTTTATGTCATATTTATTCACTCGATCAATAATAATACCTCAACAGTATTCATCTGATCATCATTTATATCCTGAAAATTTTTATATGTAATAATGCAAAACAAAAAAACCAAAGAAATAATTTCTTACTTCAGAAATAATATCTGGATATTTAACAATTTTTCTTGACCATCCAACTGTAATAATACCTTTATCAAAAAAAAGAATACCCGTTATTTCTGCATCTTGTACACTTGGTAATATATGAATATTTTGACCATTAGCACTATTCCAAATTTTAATAACACCATTTCGCGCACCTGTTGCAAGTTTTCGACCTAATCGATCGATTGAAATACATGTTATTTCTTCACCATCATGTGCATCAATTATAAAATATGCTTTACGACCTGATTCAATATCCCATGCACCTATACTTGAATTATCCGAACATGTTATTAACTTTAAAAAAAAAATCATATAAAATAAAGAATATTTTCTTTTTTTGAAAATAAAAATTAAAGAATTACTAGTCTTAATTTTGAATTATATACAGCACAACTAACTGATGCTGAATGTGTTTCAGTTAGACTACCATCTTTCGATGTATCTTGTCCTAGTTTCATTAAACATAAATAATCATTACATGCTAAAACTAGACCACCGGGTAAACTTGTTTCAGTATTATTAATTGATTTATTAAGATATAAATCCGTTGGAAATGGACCAAATGTTGGTTTTTTTCCACCTAATGTACTTGGAAATCGAATAGGAATTGTTTGAAGACAAAAAAATTCTTTTAAATCCCAAGCTTTAACCATCTATATCATAATACAAAAAAAAAAAAGGATTAAAATTTCTATAGCAAAACAAAAACAAAATCATACAGCATCTTGACTAAATGTATAACATTGTACTAAACGTTCATTAATTTTAATATCAATTACAGGTGCATGATGTCCTTCTAAAATAGCTATATTTTTTTGTGTTACATATGGATTCCAAATACGTGCAAGATAATCAGCACCACCAGTTATTAAAATATTTAATGCTTTACTATAATCAAAACATTCGCATCCCTAGAAATTTTTTTTTTTTTTGAAATTTTATAGAAGTAAATTTTCTTTTTTTTTATTTACTTTGTATAATCGAAATATATAAGGTTTCTTTAATTTGTTTATATTTGTAATAATCAAAGAATTTCGATTATCACCACTTGATGCAATAATTGAATTATTATGTGGTAGATAAAGTATTTTACGAACATATTCTCGATGAATCGCACCCATATTATGATATTTAACAAATTTTTCATGTTCTTTTAATTCCTATATATAGAAGATTAAAAGAATAAATTTATAAAAAGATAACAAAACAGAAAAAAAAAAAATAGCTTTTTTTCTTCTATATACTAACATCCCAAAATATACGTTGAGTAGGATTTGCTGACATTTTATCAAATTTTGTTGGATCTATTTTTCGTCGAACTGGATCAAATAGAGAATTAATTGGATTTTTAAAATATAATATATGAATAAAACCAGAATCATCACCAAATATTAAAGTTGATTCATTAATACCATTCTATAAATATGAAAAAATTTGGTTTTGTATTATTTAAAAAAAAAAAAAGAAATCAATTGTTTTTGTCTACCGTCTGACTTGGATTATATTCAAGACAAGTAGGTACATTTTTAATACCTTCAAAAAAAAAAAAAAAAAGAAAGAAAAATTCATATTCAAAACTTCTCATTCATGTAGATTTACCAAATAATACAAAATCTTCAAGAAATGTTTCACTTGTAATAGTAAAAAACCGTAAATCACGACTGGTAGATGCAATTACTAATTTATGTACATCAGACATATAAATAGCATCTGTTATCCACATTCCAGCTCGACGACGATTTTGTCCCATATTACCTGTATTATTACTACTTGATGTATCATCAAGTTCATCAACAATACAATATGTTTTTTCTAGATTAAGATATGGTGTCCATAAACCTAGATACCCTTCTTTACTTATATTAATAAATCGAACTGGATTTTCTAAATGAAGAATTTTTGCTGTTAATTCTTGCTAAGAAACAAAAAAAAAATAAAAACAAAGAATTTTTATAAATTTATTTTTAAAATTAAAATATAATAAAAAAAAAACCTTATTATGAACGACATGTCGAATTTTTGGCTCATTATTAAAAGGTGATATACGAAGAGTATTTGCATAATCTTCTTCTTGATAAAATTGAAGCATATATGTACAAAAATCATTCCAATTAATTAATCCTGTTTCTTTTGAATTAAGCTAGATAAATCAAAATAAAAAATAAATAAATTTATTTCAAAATTTTATTATATTACTTTATCAAATAATTTTTCTAATTGATTTCTATATTGAGCAAGATCTAATATAGATTCAAATGAATTAATAAATTCGTCTTTATTTAATGAACCTATTAATTAATATCAATGAAACAATAAAAAATTTTATTATAAGAAAAGAAAATTTTTGTTTTTCATACCAGTTGTTTTATCATGAGTTTTTGTAATATTCTCATAATTATCAATTGTTGCACGATCAAATCGTTCACGAAGAAGACGAAAATCTTCGACACGTAATTTCTTTTCAATAGTAAGCGATTCATTACTAAATATAAGATATATTTAAAAATTCTCATATTTATTAGTCTCATACTTGAATTTGTTAGTGATATACATTAAGAAATAAGAAAGTAAGAAGTACTATTCTTCTTCTTCTTCTCCTTACAACTTATCAAATTTCTATACTTCAAATTTTTCATATATGATTGAGAATAATAAAAAGAACGAATCATAGTGAAGCATTGAAATTTGAGAAGAAGGTTTCAACTCATTAATGATCTTGATAGTATGCATATAAATTACCTGTCAATTTGAAGAAGAAGTTCATTGTTGTTTAGTGCAGTTGTTTCATCTTCAATTTTTATATTTAAATTTGTATTCGTTGTCATTATAGTTGTAATTTCTTTTTTGTTTCTGTTTTACTATTTTCGTGTTTGTCTAATCGTCTAAAATATTATTATTGTCGGTTAAATATAGACAACATCATCATTATCGATAAAATTGTTGTCGACATAAACCAAAACAAGTTTTTTTTTTATAGGGCTTCTCTACTTTAAGTTTTTTTTTCAATACTTTATCGTCATTTATGTGTAGCGTGTTGTCTTTTTTTGTGCTCGTTTCTGTGGTTGTCACCTTGTTAAACAGCAACCGTCACTTAGTTCTCTTGTTCTTCTAGCAGTCGCGACAACATAAAGCAGAATTAAAAAACATTGGAAAAAGAAATGACGAAGAAGAAGAGAAAAAAAGAAAGTTAGTAATGCGATCGTACATGTAAAAAAGAAAGATCTGAAGAAATTAAAAGCTATTATATCCCTAACGAGCGAGACGATAAAAGCAATCGAAAGATCGATTTTTTTATTTATGACAATAATTTTCCATCAAATCAAGTGTAGACTTCTGCAACATATCAATCATATTTAAAAAAAGCAATAAAAATTTAACGAAAAAGAAATTTATTGTTGTTACTTTTTTTGACCATGAAAATACGTGAAAAAGTTGTTTTTTTTTCTGGAAGTTTCACGAGTGTTTGTTCTCTAAAAATAGGTTAAAGTATTTTAACTTATAAGATTTCGTTACAAACAACTTTGTCACATGTTTTTACGAATCAAAAGAAAGGTAGCGACCAGAGATGAGTACAGGACATATTTGTCTGTCCTGACCTGAAGCCGTACGCAGTTCTAGCGTACGATAGAACCAGACAGTAAGAATTCTTATATTGACTTTCGATTATCAAAGTACATATTAGTTATCTGATAGTTAATTTATTTCAAATACAACAACTAAAATCTTCAATAATGACTACTATTATAAATACAAAACAATATAGAAATATCTTGAGTCAATGAAGCAAATAGAAGGTTGAAAAAGTACTTGATCACAAAAATGATACAAAGAAAAAGAAAATAATATGGAAAACAAATGTTTTTATAAAAAATATTTTATCTTTTTGTATTATTCTAAACAATAAAATTTTAATCAGTTGTTCAGAATTAAGGCTAATGATTCTCAACACTAACTGATGTAGCAAGTATTGAGTGAGAATAAATCGGACATATCGAGTCAAATGGAAGAATTCGTCTTGATACTCCTTCTAAAACTGCAAATTATTAGATTCTAATTTTGATTTATCAAGTTCTAAATTAAGATAACGATTAAGTTCGTCGAGTTTTTTTTACCACAAGATGAAATTGCTTCAATTTCTTATTCGCTACATTTTTCGTCAACACCAAAACTACTTGATTCAAATCGACTAAATAAATATTTTTGAAAATTTCTTGTGTAACAGTTTGTTAGTTTCTTGTCAATCTACTTCAAAGGTGAGAACAGGAGAACTTTTTCTGTCCTATCCTATAACCAGCTCTGGTAATGACATCTTTTTGTATTAAATTTTTGTCAGTTTTAATACGGAAATAACTATACAAAGTTTTCATATTTCATCTATTCATTATTAGATTTTCAAAATCAAATAATATCTAAACTAATGAATTTAAAAAGTCCGAAAATGAAGCTTTGATGAGAGAAATAGCATGTAATAATAACAATCTATAACATATTTGAATATTTATTATTTGTTTAGAATCACTGTTGATGCACAAATCATTTTTTCAAAATATTATTGTTGGGTTTCAATTTATTTTTAGTTAACTGATCGAATAACATATTTCTTCTAAAAACAAATTTTCTTCAAATGATTTGTGTCAAGTCCTAATTAAACTAGAAACAAAAAATGAAACAAGCAGATCTTTACAAAAGTATACATTTGAAAATATAAATTTATTAGTTGAATAAAAAATAAACTAACACAATGAAAGATGATTTCAAGAAGGTAGATTTAATTTTAGTCGATTACTGCTAAGATATAACTCAATATTTTGATCAATAATACTAACATTAACTTTATCATTGTATTTTACATAATTTTCTAACAATTAATATAACAATCAAGAGAAAAATAAAAAGAAATTTTACAATCATTATCAATATATTTCTAAATAGATTTTAACTGTTTACAGTTTCAATTCAATGTTTTCTCTTCTCTCTATCGATATTATTTAAAGATTTAACGATATATTATTAGAATAAACAAACAACAAAAAAAATCAGCAAAAAAAGTTCATAGATCATGTTGTCCAAATTTGTATTGTCTTGAAATCAGATTCAATATAATCACGATCAACAATTGGATATTCACATGTACATTTCATTTTATCATTTAATTGATTAAAAACAATCGATTTAAAACTGTATCGACCTGGATCAGCAAGTAATACATGAATATGATATTGACGAGCAACAATAATTAAATTTAATATTTGTTTTGCAAGTTGATCATCATAACACATATCACCAATGATAAGCATATCGATTGTATTTTTCTTGAAAGTCAATAATGAATTTTCAAGAATATTGTCAGAAGAATATTTATCGATCGTTATATTATTTAATCGAGCATTATGACAAGTAGCGATTAGAGCATCTTGAAGAAATAAATAACAAGGATTAAAACGATTGAAATTAATCAAATAGTTGTTTACTTTTATCAATATCATTAGCGATTACATTCACTGCTCCTGCCATTTTAGCAGCTATTGCACTTGCACCACATCCACATCCGATATCTAATACATGACGTCCTCGAATTAATGATTTATTATCTAATAAATAACTGTTGATAATAATTAAAAATTGTTTGTAAAAAAGAATAAAATAAAAGAAATCCATTACCGAGACAATCCTTGACTTCCAGGCCAAAGAAAAGCCCACCATGGATCGGATCGATCTAGTTTAGTCATTGCTTCTTCATAAGGAACATGCCAAAGAGGATGAGATGAAGTTAATATACTCAATGTTAATTCAGGTACAAGAAGACAAGCATGACGAACTGGTGGTAGAAGATGATGAAGAATATATTCGCATGTTTTCATTTGCATGATTTTTAGTTTTTTTTTCTTTCTGAAGTTAAAAAAAAAGAATGTTTAATAATTGAAACTATTCAAGGAATAATTAATAAATAACAACTAGTAAATAATATCTCAAGTAATGAAATCCATTGAAAATAACGTGTCGTCAAGGATTCAATCTAAAATCAAACATCATATATATATCAACTATCGACAAATGAGCCAAAAGATATACTCAACAATATTCCATCTTAGCTACTATTCAAAAATTCTTGTATTTTAAAAACAATCATTCACATTTGAATAATAATTATGTATTTTCAAAAATAAATTCTACGTAATAAAAACATATTGTCATTGAAATGAAATTCAAATATCATTAATCATTCATCGAAAATATAGTTTAGAATGAGTTTAACATGCAAGAGTTGTACGTGTCAATATTCTTTGATCTTGTTTATCAATATCCATACATTTCAGGAAATGAGCATCCTTTTGGATGATTTATTATTGTACACCAATGAGATTCATAAACATAATAATTAACTTGATATTGTTTTAATATTGAATGAATATAACGAAGTGAATTTCGTGAAAACATTCTATAAATAAGTTTAATACGATGACGAATTTTTCTATATTCATAATGAGAATGAACAATAATTCGACGACCTGTTGATAATTTTAAATTAGCCATTGTACCTGCAAATATTGATTCATTTTGAATATTTAAATTAATCCATTCAATCATTTTTTTTTTGCCTATTGCTAAAATCAGTACTGAAATTTGTACTCACAATATAGTTCAGTACAAAATTGCGAAGCAAAAGCTGCGCGTGTCGAATCTGATGGATAGTTTTTAAACATAAAACTGATAACATTTAGATCAAGATTGTCTCCTTGTCAATACCATTATAGCCTGCATGTAATCAAAGAAGAATTTGCAACAAACTAGATTCCTATTAGAAACAGTGTTCAAATGCTTTATTGTCTCAATAAACAGTAACTAATATCATTCCAACGTGGCCAATGAAACACTGAATACATCCAAACAGATGAATATTCAGATTTTGTCCTCATCAAATCAGATAGGTAATGGATATTTTTTCGAGTGGGATCCTATCTGATGTATATTATTGTTTATGGAATAGTAGAAAAGAGTAACAAATAATAACAATAAAATATCCATTATTATATCGTATCAATCTGAAAGTAGTATCGCAAATATTAGTCGTAACTAATCAAATTGTATTTTTCTTGACGACAATTTTTGCATCTCCCAATAGACAAGAACAAGAAAAGCAACTAATTATGATATCAGTGATACAATTAGTATCATAATGTTTCACCATTAAGTAATCGAGCACGAAAGAAATTTCTCGGAATAAAAAAATGTTCATTTCAGGCAGAAAATATCAATCATATGAAACTTAAAAATTAAATGACTGCTTTTCAGTGAAATAAAATTACAAATTTCAGATACCGATTAATAGAAGTGTCGTCGCATAGATGACGGCATATTCTAGTTCGTCTGAGGTTCTTATTCTGCCCAAATTTCGGATATATAAGAAAATAACAAAAACAATAAACTTCTCTTTTTATTTATCTTATACAGTTTGATTTTTTTTCAATAACAATAAAAAAACTTTCTAATCATCATATCAGTTAACAACAGTCATAGAAAAAAAGCCTATTGAAATTATGATTGTTTAGATAATGGTGAAATCAAAATAACACCATCACCACGTACAAATAACATTGGAATTTGTCGTTTTGTTGGCTAGAAAAATCAAATTAAATACAACTAATTATAATAAATTAATAGATATTGCTTTTAATTTACTCGATAAATTTGTTCAAATGTTTCTTCATCAATTTCTATTGTTGTTATTGTTTCTTCAACGTCACCCAAAATCATATTTAAATGTTGATCAAATGCCTATTAATAGACAAAAAACACTTCTTATTCTCTATTCGTTTTATGTTTGTTCTTACATGAAGACGACCACGTAATTCACGTTCATTACGCATTTTAACACAAACTTTTTCATCAAGACTTAATCGAACAAGATCAAGTGGTTCTTCAACTGATGTTGCTGTTGTTGTTGCTACCTTTACTCATTCAAAAAAACAAAATTATTATTCACATAAACAAAACACTTACTTGATCACCTTCGTCTCCCATTTCTTTTTATATATATATATATTTTTTTTTTGTTTTATTAAGATTGAAATTTCACTTTAAAGAGATCAATATATATTCACTTATGTCATTATTAGTGACATCTCTCAAAGAAATAAGAATAATAAATAAATTAAATTTTAAAATTAAATATCTTTTATTTAAATTTAATTTTTTTCTTAAAATAAAAATCAACATAATGAATAGATAGAATAATTAAATATAAAGATTAAATTAATTGAATGATTTTTTTCATTGGTAGGAAAAAAAAAAGAAAGAAATGATAGAGGAAAGGTGAGAGAGAGGACAGACAAATGACATCAGACCAATATGGCGATAGACATACAGATTAGTATTTCTCCGAGTGGTGTAGAAGAAGAAGAAAAAAACAATCTATGTAAAATTGATTTCATTGATTGATTCTTTATTAATAATTAAGTAAAATTTTTTCAAATCAATTGAATAAAAAAATGAAATCAGTTATGATTAAATGCACTTAAGTTTAATTGTAAACAAATTTTATTTTACTGATTTACTGAATGAATCATTCGTTTTTTTTTTCTTTTTTTGTTTTATTTAGATTTATTCTCTTTTTTCGAATGGTGCCTGTTCACGGTATTGACGAGACATAGAAAAGAAAAACTAAGATCTTTTGTATTGGTTTTTTTATATACTCGTGGCTAAAATTCGAAATCGGTTTGTTTTATTTTGTCAATTTCATCATCATCATCATCAAAAAAAAAAATTATTTAGAACAAAAGTGGATCCCAGTGGATTCCAGCCTGGTCTTGTTGACACGCCTGGTGCTGGTGGAGTTTGGCAAGGTCCACCACCAGGTTCACAACTACCATCACAAACTCCAACTCATTTAATTCATCCACCACCTCCACCTCATCATCATCCTGGAATTACTACTGGACGTATACCAATTATGCCACCACGAGATGTACATTTTCCGTAAGAGATTTTTGTATTTTATTAATATATGAAAAATTTTTCTTTTCGTTTAATTAGTCCACAACATATGAGATCGTTTAGGTAAGGAAAAAAGTAAATGTTTTTTTTTTTATAATTGTATGTTACTTAGGCCGTCATTACCACCACCTCCTCCGTCACCTGAATATCGACTGCACGATTTAAATAAACGTTTATCAATGAGAACAGAAGTACAACAACAAAAAAATTGATTTAAATCAATAAAACATGAAAATATATTTTTGTTTTTTTTAAGGAATGCGATAGTCAATGGTGGGATGCATTTGTAAATGAATTTTTTGAAGATGATGCTACATTAACAATATCAATTTGTTTAGAAGATGGACCTAAACGATTTAGTATGTTAAATTCTTTCTGTTTTTTTTTCTAAAATAATATTTTTATATTGTGTTTTTTCTTAAAAAACAAAAGGTATCAGTCGTATATTAATTCCACGTTTTTTTCGTACATTATTTGAAGGTGGTGTTAATGAAGTTTATTTTCAATTAAAACAAACCAAAGAAATTTTTCATAGTCCAACAATATCATTGGATTGTGAACAAGCATCAATGGTAACTTGTTTTGGAAAACCATCACATATTAAAGTAAAAAACAGAAAAAACAATGAAAACTAAAATTTTATTTTTATTTTTATTTTAAAGGTTTGTACAGAAGGACATCTTATACTTGAATATACATTTGATGATTTAATGCGAATAAAATCTTGGCATTTTGCAATAAAACAATTTCGTGAATTAATTCCACGAAGTATTGTTGCCATACCGGTATGAATATAATAAGAAAAAAAAAAATAAACATATTGATACAGTTTGAAATTCTTGTTCATAGTTTAATTGAGAAGAATTCTCTATGTTTTTTTATTTTGAAAAAAAATATAATTAAATTTAGACGGATAATCCAAGTTATCTTGATCAATTATCAAAAAATTTAACACGAAGTGGATTAACATCTGTTATGTTAAATTTTCTTAGGGTATAAATTTAATTGATTAATTTGTTTTGTTTTTTTTTTTGAATTTGATCTATTAATTTCTAGTTATGTGAAATTCTTGAACCAATGCAAGAATTAATGTCACGTCATAAAGCAACAACATTTTCACCGCGTGATTGTTTAAAAACAATTTTACATCAACGTTGGTCAAAAACTTGTTCAGGTAAATATAAAATTTTTTTTTGTTCGATTTATGATCAAAAAAAAAAGCAAATATTCTTCTATCAAGAAAATAGAATAATAATAATCGTAACAAACGAAATAATTCTCTTTTTTTAAACTTTTATTCAGAATTTCCTCTGAGTCCTTCATTTCCAACAACATTACCATGTCAAACAGTTCTAGTATCAGGTATTCAATAAAATACACGCTTTCACTTAATTACTGCGCTCCACACAATATATTCTTTTTGATTATTTAATAGAATACACTTCATATTATTATTATTATTTATCTTTTGATATTTGTTTTTAGACAGTCGACCACCAGCAAAACCACGACGGAAAAGAAAAGCAACAGCAGCAGCAAATAATGCTAATACACCAGGAAATAATAATAATACTAATACTCCAAATCCTATGCCAACAGCAAAAGACACTAATATAAATCATTGTACAATTTCAACACCAACGAAAAAACGTTCACCAGCTGCTAATACAACTTATTCTCAACCAGTACAAGGAACAACTACTCCAAATATAAATAGTATGCCTGGGGTAAATATATATATATATTTATTATTTAATAAATAAAATATGAAATTATTTTTTTTGTTTTCTATAGGATGTTATGATTGTTGGTGAACCATCATTAATGGGTGGTGAAATGGATGATGAAGATGAACGATATATAACTCGTTTAGAAAATACTCAATATGATCCAAATGTAACAACATCTAGTCATCATCCACCACAATATCTTTCACCAACTCATCAAATGTTACCAGGATTTCATTCACAACAACAACAACAAAATCCAAATCTTCAATCATTACTTCATCAAAAACAACAATTTATACCTAATTCACCACTTGTACATACAAATCAAATAAAACGAGAACAAATGTCATTTCCTGGTTCACCTCAACAACAACAACAACAGCAATTACCATCGATGTTTTCTACTGGTGGTCCACCAACACCAAATGCAAATACAAATTCAAATATATTTCCGCCACCACCACCATTGACACCAATCAATGGTGATTTATCAACTGGCGGAAAACGAATTTCAACAACAACATCAAATATTTCTGTATCAGGAAATACATCAATAACAATGAATAATTCTTCGAATTCTCCTCCAACGCCATCTTCAACAAATCATAATCAGGTTTGAATGAACAAATTTAGTTTTTTTTTATAAAAAAAAACTTTGCCATTTTTTTAAAGTAGACTTATGAAACGAAGGGCATTATGTTAAGAGTAGGTACCTAGCTGAGGGTGAGAGTGAAGGTTAATACTTTCAAATGTATAATATACTATCAATAGATGAGCCAAATAAGTCTCGATAGGCTTTCGGCAAGACGCATTGTAATGTCTAAAATCGATCATCCATGATCACTTGATGCTTATTCGTTTTTAGACGTATGAGATATCTCTACTAGCCTTTTCAAGTGCCTACGGATGATCGATTTTAGGCACTCGAAAGAAACAAGATATTAATTATATAGTTAGACGATTAGTATTTTTTTTTTTGGAGTAAATAAATTCTAAAGAGAACATTCATATTTTCTATGCCATAGTGAAATGGATACTAGATTAAAAAAAATAAAAACCTAAGCTTTAAAAACAATAGTTTGAATTGTTTTTTTTTAAAATTAGAATCCTTCCACACCAGTTCCAACAACAACAACAAATCCTCCAACAACACCGACGAATTCTTCTTGGAATAGTTCAACAACTAATCCTAGTAATTCTTCTTCATCAAATAATCCCGTTATTGGTGAAAGACAACAAGAACCACATACACCACCAGCTACACCTCAACAACAAACAATTGCTACAGCCTCATAAAATGAAACAAAAACTTTATATTAGCAAAACAAATCTCTTTCATTTTCTCATTTCTAAGAAAGGAAAAGAAAAAAGCTGATGCATTTTTAATTTCTTCTATGTAAAAAAAAAAATAAAAAACTTTGTTGTCTGTGTTTTTATCTCATTAGTCTAGTTCTTGTTTATTTTCTTCTCAAACCAAACTTCTATCTCTCTCTCTATATGTACATTTATTGTTTCTGAATTTCAATTTTTCATCCTATTCGATAACATTTATCTTTATCCCTTTCTCTCCACACGCATTCCAAAGATCTGTGTCTGTGAGATCAGAACTGATATTTCAATTAAGATCCTCTTTCCTTTTTTCTTTTAAGAACAACAATAAGTCTTCGTTTTTCTTCATATTTGTTTTCTATAATTAAAATTAATGCATTTGTGTGTGTATGCGTGTGTGTAATCTATTTGTTTTTAGGCAAAAGCATTTTTTTTTCTTTTACAAAAAAAATATGCTTTATGCATTCATATGTATAAGAAAATAACAGTGAATATAAATATATTCTCCTTTTTTTTTTTGGTTCTTCTTGTGTATATGAATTTCTTCTTCTTCTTTTTTTTGTCTCAATGATAATATACGAATGATGATGTTTTCCTTCGTTTTTTTTTTTTTGTCTTTGTTGCTTATTTGTTTTTTTTTCTATTATCTTTATTTAAGAGAAAGAAAAACAATATTGATATATATATATATATATATATATATTCATATGCGAATATTTAAATTACATCTATTGATGTTTTTTTTTCTTTTCTTCTAGATAAAAATCGAAATGATGATGTTTAGCCAAATAATATTCAATTTCAGATTAAATAAAATAAAAAATGACAGACGAACAAGAACTTCTTGATTATGATGAAACAGATGATGCACCACAACAAACAGAAACAAAAAGTGGAACATCACATGGTAGTAGTGGTACAACAAATGTACAAAATGGTAGTACAACTGGTACACAAAGTGGACCAATACGAGGTTCATATGTATCAATACATGCTAGTGGTTTTAAAGATTTTCTACTTAAACCTGAATTACTTCGTGCTATTATGGATTGTGGTTTTGAACATCCATCGGAAGGTTGAAATAATTAAAAAAAAAAAAAAAAAAAAAAAAAAGAAAAGAAAAATCTAAATTCAAATAAATGAATATTTTTTTTTGTTTTTCTTCTAGTTCAACATGAATCTATTCCACAGGCTATTCTTGGTACAGATATTGTATGTCAAGCCAAATCGGGTATGGGTAAAACAGCTGTTTTTGTTCTTGCAACACTTCAACAACTTGAACCTGTTGATGGACAAGTAAAAAGAAAAAACAAAAAAAGAAAAAGAAAAATTGAATTAATTTTTAGGTATCAGTAATTGTACTTTGTCATACACGTGAATTAGCTTTTCAAATAAGTCGTGAATATGAACGTTTTTGCAAATATATGTCATCAGTTAAAGTAGCTGTATTTTTTGGTGGTCTACCAGCAAAACATGATGAAGATATTTTAAAAAAAAATTGTCCACATATCGTTGTTGGAACACCTGGCCGTATTTTAGCATTAGCTAAAAGTAAAGCACTTAATCTACGTCAAATTAAACATTTTATTATTGATGAATGTGATAAAGTACTTGAATCACTTGGTAAGAATTTTTGTTTTTATTTTTTTTTTTTTTGAATATAACTTTTATTTTATCTTAGATATGCGTCGTGATGTTCAAGAAATATTTAAAATGACACCACATGAAAAACAAGTTTTAATGTTTAGTGCTACATTGAATAAAGAAATTCGACCGGTGTGTAAGAAATTTATGCAAGATGTAAGTTTTGATAATAAAAAAATTTTTTTGTTTTTTTGTTGATAAGAAATTATTCTGTTTTCGTTTTTAGCCAATGGAAATTTATATTGATGACGAAACAAAATTAACACTTCATGTAAGTATTTTTGTTTTTTGTTAAAAAAAAAACAAAAATAAGAAATTTAATTTCTCTTATAAAATAGAAAGATTTATTCATTATTATATATTGAGTCTATTTGATATATAGTATTATTATTTCACTAATGCGATATTTTATAATGATTTGTTTATCTTCGAGATGGTAAAAGTGGACTTCATATTTTTAAGATATATGCACTTTTGGAGAGTTAAAAAGGAGTCTCATTCTTCTATTTAATCCGTATAAATATTAATTAGCTTCAAATGAATACTAATTATATATATATATGAAATTTCATTCATTCGAATATGGCTTAGAGACATCTGATAATATATCATACAATCCAATTCAATCTTTATTTATATGATAAAATATTTTGAAATATATATATATATATATATATGTGAATGAATATGATCTACTTCAGATCTGTACAAATCCTAAATATGGGGATTAATAATATATATATATATGTCCCTAATAGAAGATTTTGTTAATATCAAAGTGATTTATCCAATAAGATTGTCCATTTATGTAATAAACTTTGATAACTAAAATCATCAAATGATATGAAATCAAAATAATTTAACTTTATTTTAATAAAGGGTCTTCGTCAACATTATGTTAAATTACGAGAAAATGAAAAAAATCGTAAATTAATTGATTTATTGGATAAATTGGAATTTAATCAAGTAGTTATATTTGTTAAATCGGTACCACGTTGTACAGCTTTATGCAAATTATTAACAGAACAAAATTTTCCTGCTGTTGAAATTCATCGTGGCATGCCTCAAGAAGAACGGTTTGTTTAACTATTATTTAAAAAGACAAAATTCAATAAAGAAGAAAAAAAAAAAACAAAATTTATTTTTAGTTTGGCACGTTATAAAGAATTTAAAGAATTTCAAACACGTATTCTTGTTGCAACTAATTTATTTGGACGTGGTATGGATATTGAACGTGTTAATATTGTATTTAATTATGATATGCCGGAAGATACAGATACTTATCTTCATCGAGTATGTCACTAAGTTTTGTTTTTATTTTCGTATACAATAATTATATTTTAGGTTGCTCGTGCTGGTCGTTTTGGTACAAAAGGTTTAGCAATAACATATGTAGCAGATGAAAGTGATGCAGCAGTTCTTAATGAAGTTCAAAAACGTTTTGAAGTTCAAATTACTGAAATGCCCGATGAAATTGATGTAGCTACTTATAGTAAATATATTGATTTTAATTTTTACGAAATTTATTCTATTAAAAAAAAAAAAAAACTTTTTTTATTTTCTAGTTGAAAATCGTTAATCTTTTGGTCTCATTGATTGAAATATGAAAAAACAAAAACAAATAAAAAAAAACTAAACTCTGCGTTTTCTTTTGTTCTTTCTTCTTGCCTATTGTAACGATTTCTTTTTTCTTGTCAACAAAAAAACTTGTTTGTATGCGTTTTGAAGCATATGAATTTATTATTCTATCTTCAAACTCTTTCTTCTATTTAGTTATGTGTTGTCTCTCTCTCTGTCGTTTCCTTTTTTTCTCACATTTTTCTTTCTGTTTATATCGATACTCTATAACCAAGAACAACAACAATTTAATATTCTTTAAAGGACACTTATATATGGATTTTTTTCTCTTAGACATTCAAGGTTAGAAACCTTATTTCAATTGATATTTAAAAAAAAAAAACAACACATTTATGAAGAATGTACCACAATTTGTTTGTTTGTTTGTTTGTTTGTTTGTTTTTTCTTCTTGATTTGTCTTTTCTTGTGTGCTCGTGTTAGATTGTGTGTTGATGAATGTCTCATTCTTTTTCTCGTTATATGTCTGTGTCATTTTTCCATTATCATTTTCTTGGTCTTTTGTTGTTTTCTTTGTTGAAAATAAAAATCATTGGGACACAGATATACAGAAACAACAAAATATTTAATTTTCGATTTTATTCGATGAAGATATTGAACTCATTTTTCTTATCAATGATAGAGAAATGTTCAAAGTTGTTTTTTTTGTTTTTTGTTGATAATTAGGCAAGATATAACCGAACACACTGTATATATACTTATAGGATGTTCGTTTCCGTTTTAATTTCGTAGTTAAATTTGTACAAATGTAAGTTTAAGATGAATTTAGATTATTATCACAATGAAGATTACTAAGATTTCAGTTAGATCAATTTGTTATTTGAATAATTTTTAATCAAGATTAATTACAATTTAATTTATAAATTTAACAAATGAATATGAAATAGAATAAGAAAACAATCAGTATTTCAGAAAGAATGAGTCTGTCAATGATTAAATCCTTTCTTTTAACTTTCCCAGCAAAATGAGTCATACTTGTCATTAAGACGTGAATCGCCTGTACAGTTGGTGTACATTTGTGTTAGTGTTGCATTTTATACTGATATAAAATAGCATACACATATATATGCGTGCATTCCTTTTACAATGAATATACTGGATTGTCTCATTTGTTCTGTTATTCGGGGTCACCTTTTCTTCTATTTCATTAGCATTTCATGTATAGTTTTCTAGCACTGAGCTTGGTGTCGCTGTGGATTTTTCATAGTCTGACAGCCACACTATGAAAGATTGCAATGATGCTTATGAACATCATTTGAAGTACTTGCATTGACTTATTCTAGTACTTTTGTCTGTATGCATCACTTTGACTTTTTGGGAGAAAAGTTATCTTGATTTATCTCATTGCTATCCGATGTTAAAATCATAAAGATATGCATGAACTATTCTGCATTTCTTTTTTCCGAATCCATAAAAGATTACAATGCATATTAAAGTAAATGTTGATAATTGAAAACAGTGTTCATGAATGATTTTCTTATGAAAGACAAAAAAACTTTGAACACTCCTCTATACTTTCGAGCAGAGTGAACATAATTAAATTTTTTTATCATAAAGATCTATAATAGTCGACCCTATGTTATTAAGAGAAAAATTAATGATTTCTTTCAAAATATAAAACATCTACGATTGTATCTAAAGTATTCATAAAAGAACATATT
This sequence comes from Rotaria sordida, assembly GCA_905250125.1. Taxonomy (NCBI): domain Eukaryota; kingdom Metazoa; phylum Rotifera; class Eurotatoria; order Philodinida; family Philodinidae; genus Rotaria; species Rotaria sordida. Next base: position 15,547 of record CAJNOL010001505.1, on the reverse strand, counting down.
TATTTTCATTTGATGAACTTGTTTAAAAAATTTTTTGAATATCTTTATTTTTATCGCGTTCATCAATTACAATGATTTGACTTAAACTAATCTCAGAAGATTATCTATTATGATAATTTGATATATCTCTTATAGTTACATCTATACAGTAGAGGAAAATATAAGTTGTTTATTCGCGCCATAGAGTTTGTTTTTTTCAATCAAAAAAAAAAAAACAACACTCAAATGTGTCTATATTAAAATAATTCATATGTCTAATAAAAAGATTGACCGATCAATGATTGATAAAAATCTAATTCGAACAAATAGTGATTTAACTAATAATACAAAATCAAATAATATCAAAGATAAAATGAATATAAAAATTCATGAAATGAATCCATCACCTGGAAATATTCTTCTTCCATCAACAATTGGAATTCCATCAAGAAATGATAGGTCAGAAAGTCGTTTACGTGATCCTCGTATTCTTTGGGCACCAGCTATAAGTATTAGTGGTAAAATTGATCAACCATTAATAACACTACAATATCAAAAGAAACAACAACGTATTGCAGAAAAAATTGAACAAATTAAATTAAATCCTAAGATTGCAACAAATAATGATTTAAGTCATTTAACAAGATTAGGTAATGATAAAACAAGATTACCTATATCATTTCTTCCGCATAAAATTATTCCATCAAAAAGACCTTTATCAATAACACAGAGAAGTAAAATATATTATATTGAAATTTAAAAAAAAAAAAAAACCTAATTCAATTAATTCAGGACCTGGTCCAACAAGTTATCAACGATATAAAGGTTACAATCAAATAGGTGAAGAATATATATATACTCAACAACCTCGTATTCGTATTCATCCATTAATTGGACCAAGATTAAAACGTGAACGACATCATATTGATATTAATAATAAAATATTATTGGAAAAGAAAAATAATTTTCAAAATATAAAACCATTTTGGACAACAATCGGTACTCGAACATATAATTCACGTTTACCAAACGCTCCAATTTCTACCATTCATCATCGATTTGATATGATATGTATCTATGAAATTTTTATTTTAACGATTATTAAATTCGGGGTGTTTTTTTTAGTCGATACAGAAGATAAAAAAAATAAATTACAAGAAATGACTATACCTGGACCAGCTATGTATCCAATAATCCATACTAATAATGAAATAATAAAACGAAATATATGTGGTGGTGTTCAAGGTATAACTATAGCACCAAAATATCGTGAAAAACGTTTAGAATTATCTGGTCCTGGACCAGCAATGATTGAACGAGAATTATTAGATAAAGGAGTAAGTCAAATATGATTTCATAGAATGAAATAAAATCTATTTTCTTTTATTAGTATAAAAATATTCTAAAAACATCACCAGCCTTTACAATGTCTTCGCGTTGGTCTCCTTATTCACATACATATATGGATGAATGTTCTGATAATTTTTTTTGACTAACTATTTCTGTTTGTATTCTCTCTCTCTCTCTTTTTTTTTTGTCTTTTTACTTTCAATATTCTTGTATTGATTAGCCTTGTCTGTCTACCTCTAAGTTCTTCTCGTTCTTTTTTTTTCCCTTTCTTTTTCATCTATGACCATATTTAGTGCTGATGCGTTTGATAACCTTAATGATGATACTCATTCTTCAAACACTTGTCTATGTGAACATTAAAATAGTTATAATTGCTCATGTTTCCCTTGAATAATTACTATGTTGTCGTATGGTTGTGCTTGTATACATTAGCAATGAATAAAATGCTGAACGAAGGTCAAATGTTTGTATATATGAGTGAAACAAAATCAATTTAATAGTGAATTTCCTTAGAGTGTAAAGACAAAAATTATGAAATTGTAATGAACATGATTGCAAAAGAAAAATTGAACATTTGGAATTAATATCAATTTGATACGATGATAAAATAACAACGTTCAATGCCATAAAATAGTGAATGGACCATGAATATCAAAAAAAAAAAAAAAAAAAAAAGAATGACAGACAGGTAATAGTTTGTTGTTTCTTTTTTTCTCTTCTTTTTTTCTTTTTTTTGATTTGACACTCATATATTATGTGAAGAGAATATTTTCATGCATAAGTGATTGATTCAACAGTGACGGACATCAATGGGCTGCATCATTCATTTTCTACTATTCTTATTACCATTATTAGGTAAAGAATATTAATTATAAGTTTTCATTTCAAAAAAAAAAAAAAAAAAAATCAATAGAACTTTTAATTAATAAAATGTTTGAAGAAAAAAAAAAAGAAAACCTCATTTTCTTTTTATATTTGATTTGAAAAATCCAAGGTCAAGATAAATAGAGAAACATATATATAAATCAAAAGATTTTAATGAATTTATTATCTATTTATAGTTGGTAGTAATATATGCAATAATCGAATTCATCTTCATAAACAACAAGATAAATCTTCAATTTATTGTTCATCATGTTCAACATATTTGGATGGAAAAAAATCAACTTCTATTATACAATTAGAATTACCATCATTAACACAAATAACTGGTATAATTGTTCGAAATTCTAATCAATATCAAGAAAATAATTCGGTAGGATAACTTTTTTTTTGTTTTTTCTTGAATTCGTTTAATTTTTGATTATTGAATTTAATTTCTATTTAGAAAATAGATTCATATTTTATTGAATATCGACGAACACAAGATGGTCCTTGGCATTCTTATGGAAAACGTCGACAGCGAAAAGTATTTAAAAAAAATGAAAAAAAAAAACAATAAATCTTTTTTTTTTAGTTGATTATCGAACGACGTCGTTTATTTTTTAATGATCTTGATCATTCAAATAAAACACGTACATTTCTTCCATCGATTATTGCGCGACAAATTCGAATTATTTTCGGAACATCATCCGTATCAATATGTACAATCATTCAAGTCTATGGTTGCCAATCTCAAAGTCATTATAATAATTAAAAAAAAACATTTTTTTTTGTTACTAGAAAATATTAATGAAAATTATATTTAGATGGTCTCATATCAACACGTTTTCCTCAACGATCAATTATTAATACTGATTTAAAATATGATGGATTAATTGTAAATTCAACTGCTCGAGGTAAAAAAATATTTTTAAAATCACAAAATTATTTGAATATTTAGAAGTTTTTTTTTTTTTTGTTTTTTATTAAGGTGGTTTAGGTATGTTAACTGATGGTGATATAAATCAATTTATTCATTGGTCTCCATCATCAGAACCAATATTACTTCTATTTGCATTTGATAAAATAAAAGAATTTCAATCAATTAATCTTGATATAAAATGTTCTTTATGGTTATCATCAAGTTGTACATTAAAAATAAATGTTGGTATATTAGAAATTGTTACATCAAATCATCTTTGGACAAATCGTTTTCATACAATATCAATACAAAATAATCTATATTATAATAATCATACAACAATAACACATCTTATATTATCTATACCGAAAACAAAAGGTCAATTTGTAATTATACAAATAAATACAAAAGAAAGTTTAGCAATTAGTGAAATAACATTTAATAATCAAAATGAATATGATGAACAAGATATAATACCATCATCAATTTATATTGAAACTAATCTACATCGATTAGAATTCTTAGCATTGAATTCTATATCAAATGATATAATACGTAAGTTAAATTAAACAAAAAAAAAATTTCTAATAAATTTATTATTATTAAATTTTCAAAAAAAAAACAAACAATAGTTCATCATAAATTATCATATTTATTAATATTTATGTTAATCATTTGTGTTCTACTTCTAATGTTTTTACTTATTTCATTTATGTTTAAAGAAAAAAAAATTAATCATATACAGTAAGAATTAAGATAATCAAAAATTTTTATTTAAAAATTTCGTTTTTTTTAAAGAATTATACCTGAAGAAAGTTTAACAATGTCAATAACAAATACAACAAATGATGAAAATATTCAAGAGTACAAAAAAATTTTCTTTTTATAATTAATAATAATATTATCGATTTATTTCTAGTCGTTCACAATCAGATCTCTATTTTAATCTTGAAAGTAAATCAATTTTTATTCTTTTTACATACCAAAAAAAAAAAAAACTATATTTTTATTTTGTATAGATAATGATGATGATGAATTAAATTTAAATTCTTTACGACCTATTAATTCACAAAAAATTGTTAATGAAAGTGCTAAAGCAACTATACGTACATTGCCTTCACATCGACGAGTAAATAATATTTTGTTTTTTTTTTTAAATACATTTCTTCATTTTATTATAATGATAATAGTCAATGACACCAAGACGTTCTGTATCGAATATTCATTCTGTTTGTGATCATTTACCTGAAATTGATCGTAGTGAAATAATAATTATTCAAAATCTTGGTGCTCAAAATAATCATCAAGTATTTTTAAGAACAACAACTAATAATAAAGAATTCTTTCTATTTTCTTTTATTTTTAGTGTTTTTATAGTGAATATGGTCAAAATAAATTATCTGTTATTCTATATGAACGAGATAATAATGAGTATTATCATAGAAATTTATTTTTAATTAATATAAAATAAGTTTTTTTTTTTTTTTTTATTGAGATTTTTTAATTTATCAAAATTAATAGATCATAAAAATGTTATTTCTTGTCTTGGCTATGTTTATATATCACCTGAACGATGTCTTCTAGTCAGTGAATATAGTCAAGTAAATTTATTTGAATATTGTCAAAAAATGTCGATTGAAAATGAAAATACTTTAATGTAAGAAGAAAACAAAACAAAAAAATAAAATAAAGAAATTTGTTTTTTTTTTTTTTGTATGATATAAATAGAATTCTTATGGAATTTCTCAATGATATTCTATCAGCTTTAATTCATCTTGAATCATTAAATATAATTGTACGTGATTTAACATTACCTAATTGTCTTTTATTTGATAATAAAACAATAAAATTATCTGATTATGCTAAATACGATGATCGTTATGTATCAAGATATGTTCAACAAATGCCTATTCGATGGTTACCTGGTGATATTGTTACAGGAGTAAATATTTACTATTGATTTTTTTTTTTTTTTTATTGTAAATTTGATTTTTTTGTTTTAATGTTTAAAGGATGAAATTTGGTCTATTCAAACAAATACATTTATGTTTGGTACTCTTGTTTTTGAATTATTTCATTTGGGCTCATGTATTCCCTATAGTAATTTAAATAATGATGAAGTTTTACAATTTTTTCATGATTTATGGCCAAATTCAAAACAAAATGGTATTGAACCATCTGTTCTATGTTTTTCAACATATTTTCCACGTCCAACATTATGTAATGATCGTCTTTATGCATTTATTGAACGTTGTCTTTCATGGTCAAGTCTAGACCGACCATCATTTCGAGAAATAAGTCTCTATTTAAACGAGACAACAACAACAACAACGGCTGTGCTACCTCAGTGACCGTTGACCGAACAGTGAAGAACATATTGTGGCATGATAGCGAGAAAAGAAAAAAAAAAGAAAGAAAGATAATACGTGTATTTAGTACTGTTTGCTTTAATATATATAGTAACAGAACAACAGTCTGTAGGCATTTATCTGCTTTCTAAGAGTAAAGGACGGAGAAAAAAAAAATCGCAGGAGAAAAGAGAGACAGTATTTACCCACTGCGCTGCCATTTATAGTATTATTTATTGTACGTTATAATGTTGAACAAAATTTTCTTGCGAATAGTAACAAATTATGGACGAAAATTTTCAACTCTACCTTCAGCTGTTCCAAAAGCAGCACTTTCGAATAATCGATGTATTCAATTGAAACAAATGCTTTCATCACCTCAACTTGAATTCATTATGGAAGCACATAGTGCTTTAAGTGCGAAAATTGTTGAAGAAACAGGTTTTAAGGTAAGTTTAAGTGTTGATAATAAACGATAAAATTTTTGTTTTTTTGGAATAGAATGAACAATTTTTCTTCAACTGTTATTAATAAATATATTCGTTGTTTTTTTTTTTTCTATATCACAAATGAGAAAGAGCAACATAGTTTTTTTTTTTTTTTTTGGTTATCAACCATTACTCTTATCAGAATTAAATGAACCGGAAATTCAAACAGCAAGAAAAAAAAAATGTAAAAAGAATTTACAAACGATTTTTATTTCTTTCTACTAGACTTGTAGGATTAGTATTGGTTGTTTTTTCTTTTTATTACATGCGCATGTTAAATATGCTCAAATGTTTTATATATAAAACTAATCAATCATCAAGAATTCGAGCATGATGCATATCAATGTACTGAGAGAAATTATATTTCTAAGAGTGCAAGTGAAGTAGAAATGATGTATGTCAAAAATATTGACATACTAGTTTGATCGATAATTCTTCTATGACGTCAATCATAAATAGAAATTATTCTTAAACTGAATGAACGGATTATAGCGTTGAGAAAATGAAACTAATTAAAGAAACAATATGAAATGTGTTTCAAACAATTCTATTGTGATTCAACATAATTAAAGTTCATTACAATTCAATTGATTTGACCCTGGACTGATGGGTTAGAGATATGTATTTAAGTGTAATTCGATAAATAAAATATTAGAGAAATAAAAGAGTTGACTTGATCCATAAAAGTGTCTCGTTTCACGAAACACAAAATTTTTTTTGCGTAATATAAAACTTAATTTTTAGGTATATAAAGAAAAAAAGTTCGACTATGTTATACACTTGTCTTATAGAGTTTAGTTTATATGTGCAATTTTATTGGTTTTTATATAAAAATGTTGTCAAATTTTTTTTTACCGCTCGTTGATATATATATATATATGTATCGAATTAGTGTATTTCTATGAATGATATCCGGTCATAGATAATAGTATATTAATGATTTTAGAGATTTTATGCTCGATGTTTCAATATTTTAGATAAAAGCCTTAAAATTAAAAACATTCAGGTTTTTTATCATTCATATTATTCTGTGTCTTGTCCATATTTGGAATAAAACGTATGCTATATATATATATATATATATATTGATTGATAAAGATATTATAGAAATCAATACAATTAGTGATATTAGATGTATTTTTATCGAAAAAAAAAAATTAGTATCATATTATTCAAATAATGTAATTTTAATTTATCATAATCATATATTCAGATTCACTCTCAAACCTTTAATAATTATTACATCACATCCTCATGCGTACAGTGTTGAATAACCGTGTGAACTATTCAATAATTTAACAACAACGATCTACACTTCTAAAGGCATTCCAGATCGAACAAGCACGCTTGTAAATGATCGTAAATCGTCGTATATTGATGTATTTCATGGCTTAGTCTTACAATCGTATTTCTCCGTATCTAAGAAGGATAAATTCGGTCATGATACTGAGCCATGTTGTACACCAAAATACAGTCGTTTTCATAGTGTATACAGACTGTGTATTCTTCATCCTAGAATATTATTCCTCGACCAATTTGAATTCTAATGTGTGTAGACGCCCTTCTTTGTCATCCTCTGCAATCATTGGTACCATAGTTGCCGTATGGTAATTATATTGCAGACAGATACAGGTAAATTTCTGTTTCTAGACCCTATCTTTACAGTCTAGGGAACAGTCTAAAGGAAAATAAAAATTTTTTCTATTTCGTTTAACTTGATCAACAGATAAATTTCTTTTTTGATTGAATCAATAATATAGTTCTGGACACTTGAAGTCAGTATATATTGTATGCTATTAATAGAATATTTGAATTTAGGAAATGTTCATTCTTTAATCATATCACATTTGCCGTTTTCCAGTTCAAACATTACTTCTCTTGGAACAGTTGTGGTTTTTTTTTAAATTGATGAAAGAGTTTAGTTGAAAATATATTTCGCAGTGTAGAATGATCTAATATTACTATTATCTTGCTGATCTAAAAGAAATAAAAACTATGGATGAATATCTAAAACTGAACCAACGAGGGAAGGCTATCGATTGTTCAATCGCTTTTGCGTTGAGACTATGTGCATTATGTAGATCCAAATGAGCTATGAATACATTCTGACAAGAGTTCGGATCCTTAATTTATTGCTACAGCGATACTGCACTTTTACGATATTTTGTTATATAAATACCGTGGCGCCCCTCAAAAATAACAGAAAAACTAATTTTCAAATTTCGACTTGAAACTTTACATGAAAACAGGCTTTCATGAGAATAGTTTTTTGTGAAAGTTTCAGATGTTTTGATTTACTTCAATCTTGAAATGAAACCATCATACCTGCTAGTTTATCTTGATGATGTAAAAGATACATTATTACCATAGTTGTATATGCGAACAGGAACAATGACAAGATCTGAAATATTCCCAAAAAACTATTCTCGTTAAGACCTGTTTCTATGTAAAGTTTCAAGTCAAAATTTGTAAACTAGTTTTTCTGTTATTTTTGAGGAGTACCACGGCATTCATTTAACAAAATATCGTAAAAGTGCAGCATCTCTGTAGCAATATATTAAGGACTCGAACTCTTTTCAGGATGTATTCATAGCTCATTTTGATCTACATAATGCATATAGTCTTAACGCAAAAGTGATTGAACAGTCGGTGGTCTTCCCTCATAAGATGAAATTTCTTTAAACATAATTGATAATTCATAAATTCCTATAGGCTATTTGGGCAAGTGGCTTATCAATGTCAGCTTCACTTGGTTTACGTGATTCAAATGAAGCATCATGGACTCAAGTTCTTGATATTCTTGAATTTATGGCTGATGCAACAAATATTCCAATTCTTGTTGATGCTGATACAGGTTTTGGTAATTTTAATAATGCTCGTCGTCTTGTTCGTAAACTTGAACAATTGGGTATAGCTGGTGCTTGTATTGAAGATAAATTATTTCCAAAAACAAATTCATTATTAGACCATCGTGAACAACCATTAGCTGATATGAAGGAATTTGCTTTAAAAATTCGTGCTATGAAAGATACTCAACAGGATCCTAATTTTTGTGTTGTTGCTCGTGTTGAAGCATTTATAAGTGGTTGGGGTTGTGATGAAGCTGTACGTCGTGCTGAAGCTTATTTATCAGCTGGTGCTGATGCTATATTAATGCATAGTAAACAAAAAGATCCTAAAGAAATTGAACAATTTATGAAAGTATGGAATAATCAAGGTCCTGTTATTATTGTTCCAACAAATTATTATCAAACACCAACAGAAACATTTCAAAAATGGGGTATATCAGCTATTATATGGGCTAATCATAATTTACGTGCAAGTATAAAAGCAATGCAAGCAACATCAAAACGTATTTATAATGAACAAACATTAATTAATGTTGAATCAAATATTGTTAGTGTTAAAGAAGTATTTCGTTTACAAAATGATGAAGAATTAATTAATGCAGAAAAAAAATATTTACCAACTAAATCAAAAAAATAAACATCTTGCTTTTTTTTTCTCTATTATTATTATTACTATTATTAATTTTTTTTGTTATTTAATCAATTAATAAAAAAAAGAAAAATGTTTTCCTTTTCACAAAGAAAATATGAATATTTAAAAAGTCTTGCTTATATAGAATTCCTATGAGAGAAAGATACATCACGAACATGATGTTTTTTTTTTTTTGTTTTCTTTCAATAAGAACTCTTTAGAGACGAACTATGATTAACAGCTGTATCATTGACATTATTTACATATCTCTAACTCAAATAAACAATCCACCTGTTATTTTTGATTGTTTCTTTCGGCGTTTACTGTTGAATCTTATACTTATATTGTATTATTTGACTTGTTTTGAAAATTTTGGTTCTACCAAATAAGATTTGATAACTAGAACAAAAAAGTCACTACTAAGAAAAATAACAAATTTTTGTTTCATTGATACATAAGCACTTATGATATATATATTTTTTTAATTTTCTTAACAAATTCTCATTCGTTACAGTTAATTATTTTTCGAATAATTTAACTAATCAAAGATATATTTGTCATGTAAATAAGAGATTAAACGATAATAGTAGAAAGATATAATTGGAAAAAATTAGGTGTGCCATATTTTTTTTTCTTGATGAGAAAGACAGGGTAAGAAATTTTGTTATGAGTAAGAATTATTCCCATAGTTTTGAAAAACAAAATCATTATCAGATATACTAACATTAATCGATTTAAATGATATGATATATTTGTTTTTTAGAATAAAAAATACAAAACATTGTCACAGATTTCTTGCTGTGATTCATCTCCGGTTTATTTTTATTTTTTATTATATATAAAATGGTAATTTTGATTTCTATTCAATTCCAGCTGATGCTCGTTGTTACAAGTATAAAATAAAATGTATGCATCAGACCTCAATACATTTTCGAAGATATAATGGGAACGAAATATTCTTCATCAAAATGCACAACAACAACAATCGATTATATTCGAACTAAAGATGTTAATAAATTAAATCGTCAACTTAGTAAACGAAAAACATCATTTCGAAATAAGAAAAAATCAAAAGAAAAAGAAGAAAATAATATTCAATTATTACAATTTGATGTTGATCATGATCAACAACAACGTTCAGCACTTCATTTTGCTGCTATTGAAGGTTAGTTAGTTATTTATTAAATGAAAAAAAAAGAAAGAATTAATATTTAAATACAAAGTTATGTTAATTTTCTAGGTGATGCAACAATTATTGTTGCTCTTTATGAATATATGCATACAGTTGATGTTACTGATGCATCAGGTCGAACACCATTACATTATGCAGCAATTGCTGGTAATGAAGAAACATTAACGACTTTACTTGTTTGTAATCCTGATATAAATCGTATAAGTAAAGATGGAACAAGTCCATTACATGAAGCAATTATTCATAATCATCCTGGTATTATAGATTAAATAATTTTTCTTAAAATTTTTATTTTTCATTTTTCTATATCAAAAAAAAAGGTATTCTTACTCTATTAATTCAACATAATGCTGATGTTAATATATTATTTCAAAATTATCTTCCATCACTTATACTTGCTGTTTATCTTCAACATAAAAATATTGTTGAAATTCTTATTCGTCTTGGTATTAATCCTAATCTTACTGATATACATATGGGTCGAACAGCTCTTCATTATGCCGCTTATTTTCATGATAATACAGTTATATTTCATTTATTACTTTCATCAACTGTTCATCATACAATTGATATCAATGATCATGATAATAATGGATTTTCTATACTTGATTATGCTCGAGCAAATATTCATGGTAGTACAGCTATTGTTAATTTACTTTTACAATTAAATGTATATGATCCTGATCGTGGAGAAATATCAAATGATAATATTCAAATTGAAATACCAAATATAAAAATATTTCAATCGTTAAATGAACTTTCATTATTAAAGAACATAGATAATGAAATTAACACATTAGAAAAAATAAAACCTAAAAAAACACTTAAACTTGAAAAGAAATCTAAATAAAAACATATTAATATTACATTATTATTAGTTTTTAAATAATTATATAAACATTTATTCTATTTTATTCAATAAAAAAGAAATAAAAAAGAAATGCAAATTTTAATTTTATTGTCAACATTTTCTATTTCGCATATATCATTTTTATTAATTATAAAAAAGTATTCTTTCTACTATTTGTTTTTTTTCATTTTGTTTTTCTATAAGGCGTATTTACTCTTAGAAGCACATGACACTATCTTGCCTTCTTATTCGAAAAAAAGAAAAAAGAAAAAAGAATGCTATATATATATTGTGTACGACGCTATTTCTGTGTCGTCATTAAACTTTTTCTTTTCCAGCATACTCATAGGCAATTTTATATCGATTACTGCCGTCTTTCCATTAACAACAAAGTGTATTTATTCTGTTCTGTTCTGTTCTGTTCTATTCTGCTCTATGCTTATTTTCTCTTTTTTCTACTGACAACATCGTCAAGTTGTAGATTTTTCCTTTTCTGTTACTACCGCCGTCATTGGGTAAAAGATAAAAGTAGACGTCGGACTGAAATTAATCAAGCATGCAAAGTACACGTTAGACAATCATTGGAAGATCAACATATTCAGCTATATCATAGAATACGGAGACACGCAGACGATTTTTTTTTCTTCTGAATGTGATAAAGAAACAGATAGAACCTGATAAATTTATTATACGTAATTTCTTTACTCTGAGCAATACCAGTACGATCAAATGAATAGTTCTTCTACAATATTACCGTCGACTTCAATGTCAACGACAGCATCAACAAAAATATCATCAACAATATCAATAACAACATCAACAACAACATCAACAACAGCACCAACAACAATATTTAGCGATGATGCTATATTTCACATTATTACAAAATTTCTTAATGGAACAAAATTATACAAACATCAAGAAACTGATTTAATTGAACCTGAAAACTATCCTGCTCGTAATATTCATATTATTATTTGGATATTCACCATTATTACATATGTTCTTGCAATTCCAATAGCTATAAGATTAATTCGAACAAAAGCTTATTTAAATATAATTGATTATTTTTCATTTCATATTATACTTTGTTCATTTATTGCATGGATACCATCTTTAATATTTATACTTTATAATTGGTTTCAAATATTTACATTACGACTTTGTCGTTTACATTATGTTATTCTCTCAACAAATCTAACTGTAAGTCGCTTCAATAAATTAATAAAACAAAAAAAAGAAAAGATAAATTCTATTATTTATTTATTGATTTTTTTTTCTTCTCTTTTTTAGGTTCCATTTTTCTTTATACTTTATATGATTCTAGAACGTTTTCTCTATGCTCATCCATCATATAAACAAAAATTTACACATTTTTCTAATATGTTTTATATTCATTTATATGCAATTTTTACTTGGCTTTTCATAATGCTTATTTATGCTCTTGCATCACCATTTACTCAACGTGATACAATATCAAAAATATCTCAATATACAACGAAATATTGTCCATATAGTTATTCTAAATTAAGTGCAATTTCAACAGCACGTTCAATAATTTATTTTTGTTTATTTGTACCATCTATAATATTAATTGGTTTTGTTTTAAGATATTTTTATCTTATGCGTGGTACAAATCAAATTTCACCAATACAAAAATTATGGACAATACGTGTTACATCATTATTATGTATTATTGTTTTTTATGATATCTATTTATATTATCTTGAACATATTACTGATACATATAAATCAGTTTTTTTTAGCATCAATATTACGTTCAACTTATTATTTAGTACAATTAATTGTAATTGCTTGTACAGACCCATATTGGCTTGAAATATTATTTGAACGTTGTATTTGTCTATGTTGTACATTGACTGGTCGACGACGAAAACCAACAACGCCAGTTGCTATATCAACTGAAACAGAAATACATAATTTACCATATTCATCATCCCAAGGACATTATTCACTTGTTGATGATACAGTTAATGATGAATTTGATGAAGCTACTCATGGACCAGAACCAACATTACGTGTTATTGTTTAAACAAGAGAATATATTATTATATTTTATTATTTAAACGTTTGATGTATTTGTGTGCTTGACAATAAAGATTTTGTTTGTTTTTTTTCATCATATTGATAATTCTTGTCAAGGACAAGTATGTGTGTGATGATATATAATAAAATTTTATTGGTTTATTATATTATTATGTGAAGTATAAATGAATAGACCGATAGGTGACAAAAAATTTACTGATGAACTAAAGATGAAAACATAGGAAAAAAAAATATGTTCCTAGAATTATATTGATAGAAAAATATAAATGATATATTATTAGTAAGCTTTGTTTTTTGTTTTATTTCATTTATTTGCGGAGTATTGAGAAATTTGAAATACAAAAAAAAGAAGAGAACATTTGATGAAGAATTTCGGTTTCTTTTTCATGTAAATATATTTGATATTATAGCGTAAAAAGTAATTAAAAAAAATGTCATAGTTCATTGATTTGATTGTTATCATCATTACTACGTATATGATGAAACTATGGAAGTGTTGACATGCTCTAGTCTTGTCATATATATATATATATATAAGATGAAGACATTTTTCAAAGCATTCAGTATGTCAGTTGGTTTTCGAATTGCTATTGTTGCTATATTAGGAATTTTATTTTGTCTAATTGGTATAGCAAGTATAATTTTATCTATAATTGAATTATTCTATGGTCGACCAAGTGTTTATCATTATGATGAAAGTCAAGGTGGTTTAAAAATTGAAAATCCACTATGGCCATCATCAGGTAATTGTTGAAGAAAAACAAAAATTTTTTTTTTTTCTTTTTTTTACGAAAATATTTTAGGTAAAGGTTTTTGGGTTGGTCTTGTATTGATAGCAACAGGACTTGTTAGTATATTAGCATCTCGAGAATGGACTCTTCCATCAATTTTTGGATTTACGGTACTTGCTGGTATATCAACTATTCTTTCATTCTATTTAATAATGACATGTATTATACCTGTTCATTATGATACGAAATATTCTGATACATCAAGACCTCGTTGGCAATTGTATGAACTTATTGTTAATTCATTATTGATTGTTGTTGGAGGATTTGGTATTATTTTAGGTGCAATATCAACTCTTATTGGTAGTTATTTTATTGGTTGTTGTATTAATCAACGTGAAATATATGAATATATTAATGAACCTAATAGAATCTCAATATTACCATTAAGAGAGTACAAATATATTGTACCAAATGTTAGATCTAGAGGAGTTTTTTAATATGATTATTAAAACAAAAAATAAAAACTAATTGTATTCAAAATATAAATCTTTTTTTCAGTGTGAACAAAATGCTTTTAATAGAATATTCATCATTATAATAAATCAAATTTTATTATTATTGTAAAAATAAAAAGAATATTATTAATCATATATAAAATTAAAAACATTTAAGTTGTTTAAGAATACTTTCAAATGCTAATATGTCATATGATTATTCTTATGACATACAAATTCATAATGATTCATATGAAAATAGAAGTGATTCATGTGAATATTTATCTATATCTTAATGTATTTTTTATTTAGCAACAAATATTGACAATGAAATAAGTTTGATAGAAGTTATAAGCATTGAATAAAATATTTATTGCGATGGTAATTTAATTGAGTTACAAATAAAATCAAGTTTTATTTTGTAATATTATACTAGATGAAGGAAAAGATAATAAATTTTCTTATTTTTCTTTAAACAAAAAAAATCCTTATTGAGAACACATAATTTGAAAGATGTTTTCATTTTAAAAATCATCAATAATGAAATATTTCATTTTATTACAATTTTTTTAATATATTTGAAATAATAATAATTTATTTTAAAGAGAAACAATTTAACATATACACAACTTTTTATTCAACATATAAATCTAGCTTTCATTATTATTAAAAAGGAAATTAAATCAATCTTTTTTTTTTTTCTATTTTGTTTACAGTTTATATTTAGCGAAGTAATTAACTGAAAATATTTGTTACTCATGTGAATAATTGATATATTAGTAATT
>CAJNOL010001504.1:50455-62481 GCA_905250125.1 Rotaria sordida | reverse complement strand
CCCCCCCCCCAAACAAGAGGGGCGCTAGTAGTCTGGCTCCGCCACTATTAGCTAGTATCTATATGTATAAATGGGGAACAAGATCTAATCAAACATCAACAAAAACATAACGGAATATATGGAAGGTTTGTTAAACATTTATTAAATGGAAAACATTGAGTTAACTAATGTTTATCTCTTGTAGATACATCGACGATATATTCATGACAACCAATCAGACCATAGATGAAATTAAAATAGAACTCGAAAAAGCAGCCAATAAAGATATTAATATCAAAATTCACTACGAAATTAATACATCAGTTGACTTTTTGGATATTGCTATAATCAGCGAGCATGATCAACTAAAAACCTGTCTTTACCATAAACCAACAGCTGAACCTTATATATTACCATACACATCCGATCATCCACGACATATTCATCGTAATATACCATATGCTGCTCTACTACGTGCTGCTCATATTTGTTCTGATGTACAGGACTTCAACACAGAATGTATTCGTATTGATATGTCACTATTATTAAATAGTTATCCACCAATTTGTATCACAAAACAAATCTATCGATTCTTCCAACTGAACAATGTCATGCCTGTTTTAAATCAATTGAATGATCCAGTTTATCATAGGCTACATCAAAAATTATTGTATCAACCTGCACGACGTGAAAAACAACTTCATCTTATGACACAAGATTCAATTCGATCACCAACAGTATTGCAACAGAAGATATGCTATCCAAACATAATATATCCACGTTATCTCTTCGACAGTTCTACGTCGATCAATTTCAGAACAAAATTTAATAAATGGTGGCGAACATACTATGCATATAACGGATCAACTTTGAAAAATGTTAAAGTTCGACTAGTACCAAGTACAAATTCGATTCTAGAAACATTCTTTATCCACAAGAAACCTTCAAAAGCATGCTGACACGTATGGAAGAAAGACAAACATCAACCAATCTTCACTTACAACCGATAACTATAATACATAATCTCGACAATAAACATTCTTCCTTCTGAAAAGATAATAATATTGTATCTCTTACTTAAAATTACTGAAAATAAATGTTACTCTACTGCTCCTTCTATACTTTATCTAAACCATAAAATATTTTCTACAAAAATCACTAACGTATTACAAAGTTAACATTTCTTTTAGATAAATCTCCATTCATAAAGTAATATAAAAACACAACTGTACACTACACCCGTCGTCAATCATCGAAAACCAAAAAAATAAAACCCCAACCATGCACAAGAACCTCCATGTCACGAACTCAAATCATAACCGTCGATTTAGAAACTGTCGTTGATTACTTACCAATATATTTTATTATCAACATAACCGTTAATGCTATAATTTCAATGATTTCCATACAATTCGACAAAATCCATCTCATTTCAAGAATCGACATCATTTCATCGGGTTAGTCAACTTTCAATTCTATAGCCAATATTACTTCAACACAAAACTTTATTTAGAAATTCAATAATCATCTACATCCAGCAATCAATATAAAATACCTCATGATGACTATCTAAGCAATAGTCGAAATGCGTCGTATGATGCTTGGAATTATTATTCTTATGTAAACATACCCACAGCCATGTGAGCGTGGGTGGGTGTAGGTGTGGCTGTGGACGGTGGGGTGGATGGGGTGGATGTGGGTAAGTGTTCTCTCTCTAATCACACCTACAACCCCACCCACACCCACTCCATCCACACCACCGCCCACACTCACACCCAGAAACAAATCTTTCGATGGGAAAGATTTAATAACTTATCGAGCTCCTTCTCTATCTTGATAAGCTCTTAACATTGGTAGATTCGATAATTTATGTTTATCTTCAATTCTTATTCTAAAGTATTTATCTAACGCATCATATTTAAATCTTATCCTTGAAAACTACTTCAAATGAATATATTTTCTACTAATAAATTCAGTTTATTCAATAAAATTTTCATTTTGAAAAAAACCTGGGCAGATCAGGTGGCCTGACAATTTTAAGCGGCCTGCCTGACATGTCGTAAGAATCTGCCTGGTCTGTTTGGATCTCGAGCATGTAATTTGAGTATTTCTATCTTAGGACGAAAGAATATTCAATATTAAACTGACTACGTTGATCTTTCTCAACAATCCATAGAATTTTTTTAGAACGAGCAGGTAAATCAGTTTTAAAAAAGCATAGCTAACAATAACAACATCTCTTTCAACAAAACAAGTCACGTTTAAGTGATGATAAAGTCTTTCTCGATGGTTAATAGCTCTCTAAACAATATGTTTCTATCCTTATCAAAGAGTATGTTGCTCTATCGAAAGACTTTCATATCATTATCGCGCAACGACATCATAAAAATATTTTTCTCATTTCATATTCTTTCTCTTTGTTACTGTTGCAAATGTCACGAAATGCTCTAGTTACTGGTTCTGCTCGAGGTATTGGACGAGCCATTGCTCTGCGTCTTGCTCGAGATGGTCTCAATGTTGCCGTCAATGATATTGAAGCAAACTCTTCCGACCTCAGCAAAGTTCGACAAGAAATTGAAGAACTTGGTCGAAAATCGGTGGCAATTATTGCTGATGTTTCTATCGATAAGGAAGTCGAAGCAATGATGCAAAAGGCTTCCAAAGAACTAGGCAGTTTGGATGTAAATACTCTTGTTTCATATTCATTCCACTATTTATTATTGAAAAAACATATAGGTCGTAGTTGCAAATGCAGGCATCAATCAGGTCAAACCACTTCTTGATGTGACAACAGAAGATTGGGACAGAATATTTGCAACTAACTTGCGTGGTGTATTTTTTTGCTACAAAGAAGCTGCTAAAGTGATGATTGCACAAGGAACCGGAGGCAAACTTATTGCTGCATGTAGTGTTGTCGGATATAGGCCGTCTCCTTTATTGGGTCCTTATTCTACTAGTAAATGGGGTGTGCGTGGTCTTACGCAAGCTGCTGCTATAGAATGGGCCAAATACAACATCACAGTTAATGCTTATTGTCCGGGTATGTTTCGTGCTATTTTTTTACTTTAAAATATATATTTCAAAAGAAAAATAGGAATTGTTCGAACGGCAATGTGGGATATGCTTGATGAAGAATTGGCAAAAATTGAAGGGAAGCAAAAGGGTGAAGTCATCGAAGATCAGTCAAAGAAGCGCATTGCTCTTGGTCGTACAAGTGAACCTGAAGATGTGGCAAATTTTGTGTCATACCTTGCTAGTAAAGACTCCGACTATATGACTGGACAGAGTATTATGATTGATGGTGGCATTCAATTTTCTTAAATTGAAAGACATGATTTTTATACGTGATTTCATCTTGCGTTTCTTTTGCATTAAATGTCGTGGCAGACTATCAATAAAAATGAGCGTTTAGTTTTGAATAGTTTTACTCACACTGAGAACGTAGAGAATTTAAATCTATAATATATCTTTTTCGGTGACTTCTGCACATACTCGAGTCATAAGTTGCAATGGATGATAACCAGTGTATTCACTACTTTTCATTTCGGCAAAATATAGATAAATAGTCAAAAAACGATGTTCATTCGGATTTAATGCTAAATATACATCTTGTTCTTGTTCAAACTGATGAAGAAGATTAAAAAACTATTCAAAACAATTATAATCTCGACTAATCCAGCTAAAGTTAACTTTTCTAATTTGAAGATTTAGTGTGGGTGGATGTGGGGTGTGGGTGTAGGTGTGGGCAGGTGTGGATGTGGGTGTATGGGTGTGGGTGGATGCGGGTGTGTGGGTGTGGGTGGGTGTGGGTGGATGTGGGTGTGTGGGTGTGGGTGGATGTGGGTGTGTGGGTGTAAGTGGATGTGGGTGTGTGGGTGTGAGTGGATATGCGTGTGGATCTGGACTTTAACAACACTCAAACCCACACACCTACACACACTCACACCCACCCACACCCACGCACAACGTTAGGTGCAAATCTGAGAGGAGCTTCTCCCGTGAAACTCTTGGAATTATAGAACGAGGAGAGAACAAGCAGCGAGATGCCGTTAAATAAGACTGGACTAAACCTGTTTCATTTAGTTCTGCGAAGAAAAACTCGTCTGAACTCCAAATAAACACTCTTATCCTGATCAGCGCAGTAGATAACCTGTATTTTGAATTTTTTTCTCTTCACTAGGGAAAAGTGTCTTGTGAGTGTTCGGTTGAATAAAATGGCTGTAACTCCACGAAGGAAGCAAAATCGAGCGACTTCTTAGATACCATTTTGAAGAGTGGTCTCTAAAGAAGTAGGTCTGCAAAAAAAAATAAAAGATTGTTTTTTTTTCGAAAGCCTCGGTAGCTCGGTCAAATTTCGTCTGCTGAAACTAGTATCGAAAACAACTGGAATAATTTTAGTTTCTTCACAGATTCACGTCCCACAGGCCCTCTTATCGAATGGTGAAAGCCGCAGGTCTCTAACTATCTTTGCTCAAAAGTTATAAGCATTGTGTCCACTAGCCTTTTTTTCAAATTCCGATAATAGCTCTTACAAATTTACAGAGTAGTAGCTCGAAATAGCCTCTCCCCACAAAAGAAGTTACTGATACTACCTCAAGATAACCCTTGAAAATGTACAGATAGTACCTTGATGTAGCCGTCAAAAAGTTATAGATAACTTTGTCTTATCATTCACAAGCTACAGGAAAGCCTTCTATTAAATGATACATTCCAATATGAATCATTTTTTAATTCTATACATTATTGGTAGATGAAACTATTTTACTTTTTCTACCCTAATATTATGGAAAGAAGCATCATTGGCAAGAAGACCGCTCTTCTTTAAACAATATAATCAATCAGTCATTGAAAGCTTGACACGATTTCTAATAGTAGTATATTTTCCGAACAATAAGATAGATCACGGGCAAAATTCATCATTTCTCATAACTACGCAGCGGACAGAAGAGGAAGTTAAACTATTTTTATTTCATATTTTTGAAAATTTAATTACGTAAGTTAAGTTATAATTGGTGTATATAGAGTGTATTCTAATTGAAATGCATCAAAAGCTTGATCATATCCTGTGACTTATTTAATTTTATTCGATTATCTATGAAAAAAACAGTTTACAAAAAGTTACGTTTGATTATATACTAACCGATATTTTTATCGTTCTTTTGGACACATTTTGAACAGTAGGTTTTTTTGTGAAAAAGGGATACATTCTCGACTAAAGAATGCATTCTTCATACAACACGCTCACAGGCGTACCTTCAGACATATTTTATGAGTTTAGAATGTGTTCTAAATTAATATAAAACAAATTTTTACATAATATGTTTCTATTTGAGAAAGAGCCGTTTTTGTGTGTCGGGTTTGGACATGGCCAGTACCGATCATATGCTGTGACTGTAGGGAACGCATCTTTTCGCGAAAAAAATGTACGAAATTCCTTCAAAGCGTACTTTAAAAGAATTCTACAAGCAGTATCATCAGAACATATTTTTTCAAAAGAGAAACGTGTTTTAGTCATTCTCTTTTATGAATTTTTTTATGAATTATCCAATTCAGAATTGACATATCGTTGAGATGACGAAAGCGAAATATAGTACACACCAAAATTATATATCAACATTTACAGAACTCGGAAAAAAAACCAATAAACTATAGCAACACTAAAAGACCGATTATCAGAAGAGAGGTGAGAAGAATCTTTTAATATATAGAGGACTATACAATATGTGAAATTTTTCACTGTAGAATATCGATTGTCGTGATAAATTTCATTTAATTAGTTGTAAAAAAAATATGAGGCGGAAGCTCAATTCCAGTTTTCTTCAAAACGTAGACATACTCAAAATAATATAGAATATGTTATTTCTTTATTATGTCAAGTAAATTCTTTTTACGAAAGCATAATGTATTATGATTATACGGTAATCATGACGCCGATAGATAGAATCTCATTAATTTTTCGTAGTCGTTGATGATTGATATAACCACAAATATAGATCTGGTATGCGAGCGAACGTTTCTAATGCGTAGGCAGCTGATTTCACCATTGTCTCGTAAACAAATGGGTTAATATTTTCTATTGTATCACATGCTTGGTGATAACATGGATCAAAGCTTGCACCGGCAATTCCGCCATGCCCATGACCTAACATTCTATTGTATCGATCTCGTTGTTCAAATGTTTTAATACCGGCTGCTCCTGAAAATGTGCCACCACATGCAACACCCGCAACTACAAATGCAAAATGATCACTAATGCTAAAAAGAGAAGTATCATCCCATGGTAGTTTTTCTTTGTCAAACCAGTTACGGAATAATTGTGAAATTTTTAACGAGGCATTCTTGACAGTTGATGATACTGTATCTGGTAGTGAAGTACTTTCATAGATACCAAAAAAATAGTTAGGTGATGCGAGCATATCGAAATTCAACACCATTACATAATCTTTCAAGCGGTTACCTTCAACAGCTGTAACATTAGCTTCTTCAATATGATGGTATGATCCAAGCAAGCCATTTTCTTCTGCGGCCCACCAACAGAATCGAATGCGATACAGATATTCTTCATAGGATAATGTTTGAAATAAATGAGCTAAATTCAGGGCCAGTACTAGAGTCGCCATTGCGCCACTACCTGTACAAGCTCAGAGAATTTATTCGAAATTCAGCATGCAAAAGTTAAATAACCTACCGTTATCATTGATTCCTGGACTATATGCGACACTATCACTGTGACTTCCGATGACTATTGTCTGAGTTTTATTTCCAGTTGGTGTGTCAGCACATATATTTTCTGACGAGGTCTGTCTCGTAATTGTATTTCCAGGAGTGATAAACATTCGAACACTTGGATTGGTCAATGAATGATTTTTCGTTGCTTCTACTAACTGTGTACCTAATTCGTAGGAGAGAATCATAGCTGGATAAGTTATATTTTGAGCACCAATAATAAACGGCAAATATGTGCCATTGATATTACTATCATATACCAAAAGACCGCTAATATTGTATTTTTGTGCCACAATACTCGTTTCGGTCACAGAACAGTTTTGGCTATACATAACAAGTATAACACTATCAGTAACTGGATATGGTGTGGCATCTTTCCAGTCGTTATCATCACATCCAAAATTGGGCACTACTGTGAGATGAATAGATGTGAGAAAATTGGCCGCTGGCGAGTATATTATCTCACGAAAATCTGTTCCATACGTGTAATTTTTATCAATACCATCAATTGTGGAAGTGAGAATAGGATTACTTGTTACCAATACAGGTACGAAAAACTCTTGTTTAAATATCTGAAAATTGGTTTTCGATCTTAACTGTGCCTCGATGTAGTCAAGTGTGGCTTTAAAACCTGATGTTCCAAGAGTACGTGTTCCATTGTTTTTATCAGCAATTGTTTGTAATTGTTTCAGATGAAACATCAGCTGAGTAGAATTGATGGTGTCTAATAGATTCTTCGATACTATTAATGTTGATGTAAATGTTTCGTTGATACTAGTGATTGCCGTTGTTGATATAATCTCATTCACATTATTGTTACTCTTCTGGATCGTGATCACACTTAATATAGCTGCTACCAGAGCAACTATTATTAACAAAATTAAAACAGTAATAACAAGCAATATTGTATGTAAGCGTATTTTACTCGCGAAATCATCCCTGTTCATCGCCATTATAATATCAATGTTACAAGAAGAAAAACTGAAAACTATCTTCAGAATCAATGTTATACCGATACTAAGATTGCCTACAATAAATATAGTGATTACATATGCACGTAGGTATGTCATTTATCATCATCTTTATCCCTGTTATTGTTATGCTTAAATCTCTCATTTTTTTTCTTTCTACTTTAAGAACATTTTATAAGGATTACTACTAATGTGTGTACATAGATTACATTAGTATCATTTTACAAATCTTGATTATGTATTTAACCTATTTTTCTTATAACAAATACTTCAGTCGATAAAAAATAAACTGAGATGAGAAGAATGAACAACGGTAGTATAGTAATTTTTTGAATAGTAGCTTTGGCAAAGTTGGTAAACGATCGATGTATTTTGAACTACAAGACTTGTATCAATCAGTTTTCTTCTTTTTCTAAAATACTGATCTTTGCTTCTACTTAGATTTGTTGAATTTTAAGTATTATTTGCATACAAGCACGTCAAGTATCTTTAAAAAAGTGTGATTTATATCAAAAAGTGAACATGAAAATTATAGAAAAGGATTTCGAACATCTCAATTTTAAACATCGTACGCAACCTGTGCCTCAAATATTGTTCTCAAGAACAAAAAATATTAAATTTTGAGAAATAAAAAACTATTTATGGATTTTAACATTATATTTGACCTTTTTCATCTAATAACTCATCTTTTCTAACATTGAAAATGAGCTAGTTTTGTAGGTTTTGGAATGATCTATCGAATGCATTATAGTTAAAGTATTGAAGAAACTTTCTTCGTAGAAAAAATATACTCTACAAGTTTCGATATACATACAACTGAACATGGTTTCCTTCACCATATTGCATTATATGTCGCGATTCATCGTGGATGTGATTGTGTGGATGTGTGGTTGTGTGGTTGTGAGTGAAATGTGGGTCTTCATTCGCTGAAAGTCAGCACCCACATCTACATCCCACACTCATACCCTGGGTATTTAAAATATAACACCTACCCACAGATTTTTCATTTGGCTGTACGAAAGGATCGTTTTTCTGTTTAATAATTCGAAAAACTTATATGTGCGGTCTCATAAGAGGCCAATGTATGAAACCTATCAACTCTGACTTTTATATCAGATAGATTCAATTAAATAATTTTAAAAACTACTAAAATAATGAAAAAATAAAAATTATAACCATTTTTATTGTTGATACGTGTGTTCTAAATTGTATCGTTTTGAAAACCTTTTCATTCACAATTATTATTCTAACAATCAATTAGATTGATTTAATATCACTATTCTGAAAAAAATTATTTGTATTACCTGATATATCTTTAATAGATAAATTTTTCTTCCTCATGATAATATAGATTATACATGCCACAGTAAACGGCTAATGCCATTTTATTCTTTGTTGTGTCCGCTCGACCATCATCTTAACCTGTTATACATATTTGATTTAATTGTTTGGTACGCTTCCAAGCACATCAATCTATCTCTCAGCGAATTTTGATATTTAATGTGTTGAGTTTTTCCTAAACTTAGAATTCAATTAGTTCATACTTTTCTATGTTCGCTCTATTCTTACTCTTTTAGATCAATAATATAATCGTTGTATAGATTGTACCGGACAATACAATATTAAATCTTGTGATAAAATTGTATAGAATGTTTTATTTATGATCTCATTTTTTGTGGGCGAGGGTGTGGGTGTGGAGCATATATTCACCCACACCCACACTCCATCGTATCATCCAATGAGAGATGGATGATACGAATAGGCAAGTCATTGCTGATGATAGCCAAGGCAAAGAAAATCGATGGGACCAATTGGATCATCCAATTGATGTATTGATCGACAAAGACATGGATAGTCTCATTATTGATGATCGATACAATCGACGAGTCCTACGATGGTCTCATCGTAGTGATACAATTCAAGGAGAAATCGTCATCGATCACAGTGATAATGGGAAATTGGTCATGAACAAGCAGAGATATCTCTACGTCTCTGACACCGGTAAATCGGAAGTAAGACGATATAAAAAAGGAGACAAGAATGGAACTATCGTGGTCGGTGACAATAACAAAGATATTGGTCTCAATCAACTCAACAAGTCGACTTACGTCTGTGTTGATCAACAACAGACTGTCTACGTGTCAGACAGCTATAATCACCGTATAATGAAATGGAATCAAGGTGTAAAAGAAGGAATTGTTGTTGCTGAGAGTCAAGACAATGGGAATGCTCTGACACAATTGTCGTATTCTAACGGACTATTCGTCGATAAGTTGGGTACCGTCTGTGCGGCACAAGAGGAGAATAATCGAATGAGCGGTAACCTCAAGCACCGACACATGAAACTATCATTGTGGGTGGAAATGGTGAGTTGAACTGTCTTCAGAGCTTGTCTGTCGATCATCATGGGAATCTCTATGTCATTGAATATTGAAATCACTGTGTATAACGATTTTCTACGAAATAGACTCAAAACAAAGAATTAATTTTATTTTGTGGAACTCACATATATTTTTGTAAAAAATAGTGAGTGTAAGTTTTAAGTTCAAGTTTTGGCGGCTTCCCCCTCCCCATTACAGACCTTAGCAATTTAGAATAACAGGCGTCAGACTTTCTATAGCTTTTTGCGAAATCGATCAATTTATAATTTTGAAAGATAATCAACATCATTATTTGTGAGTTGGTTAATATATATATAATAGTGGATAAGATTTACTGTAGATATAATCGATATGTAAAACAGATGTATTTATCAATTAATTCAATCATTATAATAAAAAAAAATATAAAATTAAGACAAAAAAAATTGTGAGAAATGAAAAATATTGAAAGAATAGCAACAATGAAAACGAAAAACAAGGGCGCCTGTCAGAAAATTAAAAAACTTAGAAATTTTTGATTTTATACTTTCTATGTTTCATATTAGTATAATGAAGCCGAAGAACATGCGTGAGTTACACTTCAGTTTCAAAGGGGCTGCGCTAAGAAGGTTTTTCCTTTCTTTTGTGGAACTCACGGATATTTTCGAAAAAATAGTGAGTGTAAGTTTTAAATCGAGATTTTGCGGCTCCTCACTTTCTTTCCATTACAGACAACCCTCCCAATACAGATTTTAGCAACCGACAAAAATAGACGTCAGATTTCTTAAGTTTTTTTTTGCAAAATTGAGTACATTATAATTTTGAAAAATAATCAGGAACTGTCTGTTGGAAATACAGAATTTAGAAAGTTCTTTACTCTAGTGATCGATTATCCTTCGAAACATTATAGTCTACAGAAAATCTTTCACTTTACGTATTTAATATTAGTTTAATGAGGTTAACGAGAATGTGTCAGTTCCACATTTCAATCCTATAGGAACATATTAACAAGCTTTTCTATCAAATAAATTATGGCGAACCAATTAAAGAAATGGCTATGCTATTCACAGGCGTGTGCGACTAGGAACTGTCCTGATGACGTCGTGTCGAGCATAAAGCTCATGCACGCACGGGGAAAAGTCATATCATCCGCATGCACTCATCCAGTGAATGTGGCAATGAGTCTACTAGTAGCCCAGTCGTGTGCCACGAATACCAGAGTGGTGTCCTCAAGAGGAAAAAACTTATTCAGACATTCGCTTCCATTCCCATCCATTCGTTCTATTTCTGTCCATTCAGAGCCATTTCCAGGTATTCATAAATATGCGCAGTCTTCATCAATCACCTTGTTTTTATTCTAAAATTGGAAACATTCTGATCCTCATTCTTGAGTTTAAAAAAACCTAGAGAAGTCTTGAGTTGACGAGCAAAGACTCCCTAGTATGAACCTTTGTTTTCAATCAGTTTTATATCGGTATGTAGAGTTCAATGAGATGCTGACGATTGTACGAAGCACTCTTACTCATGAACTCTATCGTAAGGTTCAGGTGAATCTCATTTAAAGAAGAATTAGTATAGGCTGTTATTTTGAAGATTTTAATTTTTGTGTTAATTGCGTTCTCAGTATTCAAAACTTAAACAGTGAATGTGCATTAATTGTCATTACACGTCCACAGAGACAGCATAACTAGATGTTCTAACTATATGTCGGTGGATGTAGTTGTGGATATGAATCTTTTCTTCAGTGACTTCTGCAATCATACCCACACCCACACTTCCACCCGTATCTACATCTGTACCCACATCCTTTAATTTTTAAACTTTTCTCTGAGGAATAATATTCAGGTAATGCACTGCCAGTAAAACATCAAAAGCATTTCCAACAAATAATTCGAACATTTTATGAGTTTCACGTTGCTTGTATCTCTATAATGGTGATACTTCGAAGGATGAAATTCTAGTATAACATAAATTTAGACGTCTAGGACAC
>CAJNOL010001504.1:9244-50355 GCA_905250125.1 Rotaria sordida | reverse complement strand
GCATTCTGAAGTGTAAAAACATTTTTATATTTCTGTGACCTAGAATGATGTCTCTGATGTCAGTATTTTTTTTCATTCTTCTTGATGTCGATCAGGTTGTCGTGTATGCTTGAAAAACAAAGAAAATAGAGTATCTATAGAATGCATGCTCTTTTTGCCTGGAGCGCACATATAACATCAGTTTGCTTTTTTTCAATTGATATTTCACACACAATAGACATAATCTTATGTTTCACGATCTGCGATGACCACTGAAAATGATTTAGCTCTAGAAAAGGCAATACAATCAATTGTAGATTGTGATTGTCGCTATAGATGTGAGTATGGGTGTGAGTGTGAGTGAAAGTGGGAAGAAGACTCACCATTTACAGTCCAAACCAACGCTCGCTCGCAACTACGGTTTAATCCACACCCCACGATGAATATATTTGATTGCTTGATGAAATACCATGAGATAATATAATTGGTTCAACGACCAATGAAGCATATCAGTAACAGATGAACCCATTTGATCCGTGATCTATTCTAAGATATTAGACGCAATATGTTTTTTTTAATCGGTCTCACTGGTACTAATTACTATTCCTCTATGTATGCAATATACAGAATCGGAGATTCTCGATCGTCGAAATAGCGAAATTCAAAACCATCAAGCTTGTGAATAGTTGACCCAATATTTTTTATCTGTTCCTATTTCTAGGTCCCGAAAATGGTATGAATTTCTGTTCCTCAGAATTCTGCAGTCCAGAGTGACTTATCACAAGGTAAGAGAAAAGATACGTCTAAACATTTCTACATGTTCCAAAAGGTATAGCAAAGAGTTGCAAAATTGGTTCCTGTTCTTTAGCAACGAAACTGAACGGAACGAGGAATGGAGCACGATATTTTACCGTACTTCACTCGTAATTCCAACTACTGAAGTGTTACTTGTTATCGCTTGCGATACTCTCAACTCTACATGCTTATTCTTATACCCTTATACGTTTTTTTGATTATGTCTGTCATCGTATACCGTTTTGATTATAACTTTGTAGTCATTATCTCAGATGTACAGACTGTACCTGTTCTAAGTAATAGATGTAAATTCTTCCTATGTTGCATGTTTGTTCATACTATCGCTGATATATCGGCAATAGGTTGGCCATCGAACAACCACTATTAGTACACTACAGTAGAAAGGCCGTTAAAAGATATTCGACATTTTTGAGTATTCAGCTATCGATGGTTGCTTGCCGATATGCTAGTGAATTTTTTTTTGCTCAAATTCCATGAATTCAAAGAGATTGCTGAATGTAGTGTGAGGTAATGGATATAGAATAACAACAAGAAAGAATGTAGTTTAATTGAATTTTTATATTGTATTCTGTTGAATTAGAATAGGCCTTCGACATTAACAGTCATTTATAATTAAATACAATAGAAAACAATGATTGTTCGAGAAAGAATTTACAGTTGATGTATTGGTCGGCTAACATAATTATCTGATTGCCGTTTTCAATCGTTGTATTTTAATGCTATTAATAATAGGCAATTTTTCACGATCATTGTTTGTAATGATTATAATTTTCCGTGGCCATAACCCATAATTTATGACTGCTATAGAACGATCATCCTAAGCGGCTTTCCTTTTTCTACTATAATTGATTGATCTAAGGTCTTATATAACCGTAAATCATTGACCTGACAATGGTTTCGAACAATCAATTGATCGACTACTGATTGCTAGCATCGATATACTTGTAAATATGTAGTATTACGCGTTTATTGGAAAAAAACTGTTATTCAGTCAAATACATTAACAGTGACATGTGACTACTTAAACCATGCTCAACATTCATTCAAAGAATAGTTGAGAAAGTAGATAATTCTTCGTGAGATAACTTTTCGATATTGACATTGATAAGAAGCATCAGAAGTCTCTAGTAAAAAAATAGGAACATAATTACAACTCTATCGGGAGTTGCGACCCAAATCCAAAGAGATCGACGCTGTTCAGACAATTTATTTTACGCTCATTTGAAAGCATGCGTAATAAATTTCTATTATGTATGAAACTAATCATTGAATATGCGAACCAGAGCAAGCAACTCAGATTAGCAAACCTTTGTTCAACTTATATGTTTATACTTTGATTGTTACGCTACTAACGATCTCATCTTTGATATTAAAATTAGAAAAAAAAGATTTCTAGCGTCTTGTACATATTCTTTCTTGAAAAATTTTGATTTCAGTTCAAGTTGATATCAGTTAAATTCAATTCGTCATATTATTCATGTTGAAGAAGTCATTAAACGTTTGATTCATGTTTCAGATTTAAATTTATTTTTCAAGAAATATGACTGCCATATTCAAAAAGTATTTTGATGGAGTAAAAAATAAAGTGAAATCGTCCTATACGAACAGTCCAGTTGGTCTAGTGTTTGATTTAATTGAAGCAAAGACCGGTGTTGAATCTACAATCGTTGCTATTGGTATGTTTTAAATTATGCTTTTCTCATTTATCTCATGTTTCTATATCGTTACATAGGTCTACTTGCTATTCTTGCCATTTATCTGTTGTTTGGCTGGTGCAACGATTTCTTATGTAACTTGATTGGATTAGCCTATGGAACATACACCTCGTGAGTAGAATTCTCTTGAAAACTTTTTATGTTCTCAGCTAGAGTATTATTGTAAGGTGAGATATAATATTTATTCGAATTAATTTCTTCATATGAACGCCAAATATAGAATAGAGGCGTTTGAAAGTAGTTAGGATATTTTTTTGTTCGACTGCCGCAAACGTACTTTACATCAAAATCACAATCGATCACAGTTTAGAAGAAAAACCAAATGAATACATCTAAATGCATTCGTATATGGAATTGTATTGATGAGGGAACATATCCAAGTGTCAAATTGCTTTTGGATCGAGTATATATTCAAACGATAGACCTTAATGAGCTATAAAACGTCCTAGAAGGATTTGGCTTTCCAGTCTTCCTGTGCAGACTATTGTGCTAATATATTCCATATCATCACTAAAATTGCTACGATCCAACTCCAATTTTATATCACTACTAAGGTACTCAGTAGTGATTAAGATCTCAGAATTTGAAAATAAATCAATTTTTCTTATCGAAGATATAGTAGAAACGAGATGAAATATGATCTTTATTGTTGGCACTAGAAAAGTTTTTTGAACCTGTCATTTGATTGAAAACTCTTTCGGAGAGATATTTCAAAATATGAACCATACTGTTCATATTTTTATGTGAGTTATTAGTAATAGTAGTAGAAATTATATTTGGGGTTAAATATATATAGAATCAGAGTTTTCTTTGCGGGTTTTGACCATCAACGATTCTATGTGAATGATTTATTCGAAGAAAAAGAAAAGACTTTATTTCAATCAGTAAAATATACATGCAGGATATCGATATTTTGACGCAAATTAAGTTTAGTATATCAGTGTCATATGTTCCTTAGTGAAAAGTACGTAAATTCATTCTTCTGATTCTTATTAATTGAAGCACTGGCAAACGAGCTGACATTTCTACATGCATGCTAACTATGACAGGGGTATGTACTACAAATATCAGATGAAGCAATATTTCCATTAGTGAGCGAGAGTATATGTTGTTTTCTTAATAATCAACCGGTATATCAAACAAATTCATAATCTTCGATAAGAAACATTGATTTATTTTCAAATTCTGTGATCCTAATCACTAGCGAATGCTTTAATACTGATATAAATTTGAGTCGGATTGAAGCGACTTTAGTCAAGATATGGGATATATTAGCACAGTAGTCTGCTCAGGAATTCTGGAAAACCAAATCCTTGTAGGGGATTTAATAGCTCATTAAGGTCTATCGTTTGAGTATATACTCAATCCAAAAGCGATTTGAAACCTGGATATGTTCCTTCGTGAGGCGCACTTTGAGATAAAATTGCATTCAGATATGTTTCAAGTCGTAAACACGTTCAAGCACGTTTCTGAAATATATATTGCGTCCAGACGTAAGAAGTGTTCCAGCTGACCTAATTCTGAATTAGTTCGTTCTTTGCGTTTCAGATAAGGGTCGAATATTAATTCAGAGATATTTCAATCCAAAGGATGATGCTATATTCTCCTCAAACTAACCGATACCATTAGTTTCGTTTCTTCTAAACCGTACAGTCATATTTTAATATGTTGTGACTGTAGAAAACACAAGCAAGTGTTTAGCATTAAACATGAAAAAGTAACGAATGTTGTACTTATAATTATGTACTCAATGAGTTCACATTTATTATATTGTCGATAATTTTGAATACTTTCTCATTATGATGAGTTTGAGAGAGCTTTCTGATCTAATATAACAAAATAATGAATAAACAAGACGGGTCACAATAAGATCACATTTCGCCTATAATATTTTCAAACGAGCTTTGTATATTCAGAGCCAGTATTCAACTCTGAGTGAAATGATATGGTTTCTCTGTCAAAAAATGCCTTGAAAGTAGAGATTTGCAAAATTTTGCCTTTCTATAAGAAGAACATGTCCGAAAACTGATCCTGAGTGCCGAAAATTTTCAAAAATCTAGTAGTTTCTTTGTTGTTACAGTGCCAGCAACTGAGAATTTTTCCAGAAAAATTGACGATGGCAGTTCAGCCACTCGGCTTACATCTCTAGTCATCACTAGATTCAAAAAGTTCTCGTGACCGTAACGAAAAAATTCGTGGTCACGTAGATCTCTACTTGAGAGTATGAATGCGGATGCAAAGAGAAACAATACTCATATTCACACTGAAGCCAAATTAATGTGGATGACTATAAAAAGGTTATCTAAAAGCCTTTGAATATTTCCGTCCTTTCTTTCAAGGATCTAGTGGCTGAAAAATTATTTTCGATCTCTGAATATTTATAGGACTCATTCTGTCGACGATCATATCTTTAGTTTCGTGATATAATTAGAAACCTTGATATAAAAAAAGAAAGGCTAAAAAGTGATCAACTACTGAAACATGCTTTAGTGATATAGATGCCCATTACTATGTTACTGTTCATTGACCATTTACCTATTATTCATTCTTCGGAAACATTTCAGTAAATGATAAGCGCTTCAGTTTTTTATGTTGAACATGATGCGGACATCAAATTATGGTTTCAAGCTGGAAGTAAGAGAGAAAACAAATCAGTTTATCTTCATGATGTGTGAAAAATACTGCCTAAAACCGTTAATTTTTTACTTTTAATTCATTTTTAAGACTAAGAATAAAAATGCGAATAGAACACTAAATAGTGCTTTATCGACTCTATCTAACACATATATAATCAATTCGATGTACCCAGGTCCACCAATCCGATAGCGGATCCGATCGGATCTCATAGGATCCGACCAGCCGACAAAATCCGACAGGATTCCGTGTAACGGAATCGCTAACGGATCCGACGGTCGGATCCTAATGGAATTCCGATCATATCCGACTGTGGGAACTGATAGGTATTCCGGCAGCCGGATTATGTCGGAAACCGTGTAATGTGGAAAATTACACTTCCGTCAGATTTTGTCGGAAAATGTCGGACTCACTTCTGATTGGCTGGGCAATAGTCAATCAGAATTCAGATACAATTTTACCTTATTTTGATAGAGATTAATCACAGTCATCGCTAGGGGTGGCACTTTAACTTTACTTTAAAAGTTAAAGTTAAAGTAAAACACTTTAAACTTTAAACTTTAATTAAAGTGAAAAATTTTACAACTTTAAACTTTAATTAAAGTTTAAAGTAAAATACTTTAAAACTTTAAACTTTAATTAAAGTAAAAATTTTAGCACTTTAACTTTAACTTTTTTTTAAAGTCCATGTGTTTGTGTCATGCCATACTGTAGGGGTACCCTTAGGTCCTCAAGTCCTATTTTTGAAAAAAATTTTTTTTTCGAAAATTTTTTTTTATTGCAGAAAATGACTTTTTGAGGAAAAATAAATTTTTTTGAGAACACCCAAAATTTTGTTTGAAAAAATTTTTTTTCCCAAAAATCTTGGGTGTTCCCAAAAAAATTTATTTTTTCTCAAACAGTCTATTTCTGTATAAAAAAATTTTTTTCGAAAAAAAATTTTTTTTCACAAAATTTTGGGTGATCCCAAAAAAATTTATTTTTTCTCAAAAAGTCGTTTTCTGCAGTACAAAAAAATTTTTGAAAAAAAAATTTTTTTTTCACAAAATTTTGGGTGTTCCCAAAAAAATTTATTTTTTCTCAAAAAGTCGTTTTCTGCAATAAAAAAAAAATTTTCGAAAAAAAAATTTTTTTTCTAAAATAGGACTTGAGGAGCTGGGGTACCCCTGCAGTATGGCATGACACAAACACATGGACTTTAAAAAAAAAGTTAAAGTGAAAGTGCTAAAATTTTTACTTTAATTAAAGTTTAAAGTGTTTTTAAAGTTAAAGTGTCACCCCTAATCCTTGGGCTGTAAATCTTATATATTTTATATCTAAATGTTTAAATACGAAGGTGTGCATCCGTCGGATTTCATCGGAAATTGTAGGATTTCATTTTTCTGTCAAACAAGAAGGAATAGCGATCCTTGGGCTGTATATTTTATATTTTTTATATGTGAATGTTTAAATACAAAGTTGTACATCCGTCGGATTTCATCGGAAATTGTAGGATTTCATTTTTCTCGCAAAGAAGAAGGAATAGCGATCCTTGGGTTGTAAATTTTATATTTTTTATATCTAATGTTTAAATACAAAGTTGTGCTTCCGTCGGATTTCATCGGAAATTGTAGGACTTCATTTTTCTCTCAAATAAGAAGGAATAGCCATCCTTGGGCTGTAAATTTTATGTTTTTTATATCTAAATGTTTAAATACAAAGATGTGCATCCGTCGGATTTCATCGGAAATTGTAGGATTTCATTTTTCTCTCAAACAAGAAGGAATAGCCATCATTGGGCTGTAAATTTTACATTTTTTATATCTACATGGTTGAATACAAAGACATGCGTCCGTCGGATTTCGTCGAAAATTGTAGGAGTTTAGCTTTTTTTTCTGTTTGAAAGAACAATGTTCTACTTCCGTCGGATTCGCTTTGGAAATTGTAGGATCCTATCGGTTTCCGACTGTAGGATCCTATCGGCTCGGTCCGATCGGATTTTGTCGGACGCCGATAGTGGGATCCGAGCGGTTCCGTCCCGTAGGATTTTATCGGCCGGCGATAGTGGGATCCTATCGGATCTGGAATCCGACAGGATTCGTATGCGTTTCCGTTTCACGGAATCCGTTGAGATTCCGATAGGATCCTCTGGGATCTTATAAATTCCTATGGGATCTGATCGGATCCGATCGGAAATCCGATCGGATCTTACAGGATCGTATAAGATCCGATTGTCGGATTGGTGGACCTGGGTATTCCAGTCTGTGAAAGATTCTTTTGTTTTTGAACTTGTTGACATCATTTGTAAAGATGACACATAGGTGATCTCGATCTGATGTTGAAATCGAAAAAAAGTCAAAATACGACGTGATGAAATGTTTTCTGCAAAAAAAGTCGCTCAATCATGCCCTGTATTTTAAATTTTATCCATCTATTTTACATTGAAACTCGAACATTTTGTATATGAAATGGATTAGCAAGAGAACTCTACAAACTTTGAAAACTTCATTCAATATGATGTTTCTTATGTATCTTGTGTTAGAAATCTTATCAGTAAAATCTGGTCATAATGACGAGTAACTTTGATCTATATATGCTTACAAAGAGTCTCGAGTAGACATACATAACATGAGTTGACTTGTTTGAATTATTTGTCAGGTCAATGGTGATTTTATTGTCGAGTACGTTCGATCCAAAACGACTGTTAAACTATTGGATGATTTATTCAACAATGGGTTGCATTGAATATATCTTGTATCGTCTGTGCAACTTCTTAGTATTCTATTGGCTTGGTAAATGTATTTTTCTCATTTGGTTTCTTCAATCTGGATCATCTTCATCTGAAAAGAGTTCTGAAGAAGACTTGCTCGACTTTCTTAAAAACACAGGTAAGCAGACGACAGATAAGATATTAACTGTTATACTAGCCGTGACGGTGCGTCTTACCTAATTTTTTTGTCAAAAATTCCTAACACATGACTATGCTGAAGTCATATATAGTTCACAGCCTACGCCTTGAATACTTAACTGACGGTTGTGACTTAATATATTTTGTCTCGAGCATCTATCGTGTTGTATAAGATGAATTGTAGTCTGAACTAGTCTAAATGATAGAAGTATTAGGAAGTAAATTAGATTCGAGCATGCATACAATGTGTCGATTAGCGACCAGTCATTCAACTTATCTATATGATTAAGTGATCGATTTTTACATGTCAATAAACATACGAAAATGCTATTGACATAAAGTTAAGTATGACTAATTTATATTAGAAATATTTTTCTAAAACAAACTTGTTCACATCGCTGATAGATAGGAAAATTACTTTTTATTCAAAGAAATGATACAAAAAAAAATAATAAAAAATAATCTAAAAATAAGATAAGTTTAATTTTTTCAAGTCATGATTGAAGTCTATTTTATTGGTCAATTTTCGTAATTTCAACTTAAAAACAGATAAACACTATGTAATTAACATATTCTTGAATTTAAACCAAACAGAAAATAATTGCTTTATGTGCGAGATAGATTGCATGAATGTTGAGTTCATTTTCTAACGAAGGATAGTACAGATGGAATCATGGAAATAGTGAAAACTCTTTTATCAATATTGAGAAACACTTTAAATAGTCATAAAAGATTCAGTCAATATTATAACTATTTGAATATTTTTCCAGTAATAAAAAATTATCGATTAGCAATAAAATGATAAATTTATGAAAAATTGAATAGTGGTCAATCAGAATACGATTCGTGATTATTTTAGATTAGATTTAGTATTCATCATTGAACAGTTTTTCACATATTGAGTTAAAATCAGGATCAAAATAAAATATTGTTCATTGTCGAAGTACATATAGATTTTAAAAATGAGTTTTAAGCGAATATAGCGAAGAAAGTGTAGTTGATCTTAGTTTTCAACTTAAAAAAGCGATGTTTGTTTTTCCAAAAAAGTTTATAAGGGGAAAAATGGAGTTCAGATTTTTATTTGTTGTTGATTTTGTTTTGTTCCGTTCTAAATTGTCATTAGTATCATGCACATAGTCGACGATAATTGACACTTGCATTTTTTTCGTTAAGTTTGTTTCACTCTTTGAAATCCATGTTCGCTTCTGGTCTACGACATGCATTCTCGTGAAACATATTTCCAATATAGAGAGACATTTACGGTAGTTTAGCATAGTAAAGACTGTTTATTTCATGAAAACTTTTGTTTTATAAAAGTTTTTACGTAGTTTTTCAATAGATTAGAATGCTAGAATCTCGGAAATGATAGAAAATTCATTTGTGTTTGTGTGTTTGTCTATACCGTGCTACAGGAAATAAGCTTTTTTTCTTGTAGTTTTGCTGAATGCGTTTTTTTATTGTGAAATCTAATTTTTCTGTTTATTTTTCACTAGACTAAAAGACTAGAGCCTAGAAACGGTAATTAAGTCATATTGTCTATCCGTATGTAGATCTAGCTGCCTATGGAAAACATGTTTTAAAAGTAATTGTCTGTCTTCTGCAAGGGTGTCTTTGCTTTAATGTCTCTAAAACATGCATCCACATCAAATAACTTTTTCAAGCATAGTGTTCATTTATGTGCGCCTCTAAATTATATTGAATGTCGCCACAAAGATATTTCTATATGATAGATCTAGTCAGGAGATTGCCGAATTTTGAGATTTGTTTCTAGATTTAGTATTTTTCTTAGTATAGTATAGTATGGTACAAAAAAAATGAATTTTAAGGCTTTAGGAAGTAGGATTATCAGTATATGTAGTTTATAGCTTTTAAACTGTAAAGTTTGCGACTTTTGGAAGTCGATCTTCAATATTTCTATAAGACTTTCTTTTCTCCAAGTTAAATTGTTTCATTATGTTACATATTATACTTTCGTAAGGGTTACACTAAAAGTATTTGATAATCTCGTAAACATTTGAATAAGTATTAATTTTGTATTCTATTTTCGTCTTAGAAGAATAATATCATATAAATCAAATCATCGAATTGTTATTCTTTATCAATCATTAGAAAATTAATAGAACACAGCTTAATGTTTGAGATCAAAGTGTATCAATGTTTAGTTCTAGTAAGAGTATGGAAGCAAACTGTTCATTCTAAGATGATTTTTTACTGGCGACGACACTTTTGTCTACGAATGTTCTATTTCAGCTCAAAATAGAATATTTGTTCGAAATTCTTTTTGTTCGTGCTAAAAACATTCTCAGCTTTTTTCTAAGGCAGAGAAAAGTTGAAAGTCCTGTAGAACTCTGAAGACATCGAATGCTGCACATCTTTATAGACCTATCAGTACGAATCCATGAAAGCTCAAAGTGTGAAATTCATAAACTCTAACTGTTTTTATAAATTTATGATATATTATCTGACAGATTAAGATAATATATTTTAAAAAATGTTAAATGAATGAATAAATATAAATGCTAAAAGCTTTTACATTTGATATGGAAGCTCTGAAATTTCATCATCTAGATCAATAATATCACCTCTGTGCTGATTAATACCTATAATAAGAGCCATTCGTCGCAATATATATTAAAACCCACAATATTTATACTAGTTAGCATACACAGTAAAAATCCTAGATTCATAGAATGCTTTGGAAGATGCTAGAAAGTTCCAGAATAATTTAAGTATTATTATTACTGATGTGCCTTACTGCATTGCTAGGATCTGGGGAGGAGCATGAAACTCAATTTAAAATTCCACTTCCACTATATTCTCTTCAAAAATATATGAGAGTTTCGCAAATGATTTCATTATCAGAGTGAGTAAAGACTTTATGCATCAAAAGCATCATTTGAATGGCAAAAGATATTTCTGAACCTGAAGATGCTTTGTCAACTTTCTAAAAAGGAACATGAACAATGAGCGGATAGAAATACACGATACTCAAGAAAAATGAATAAGAATATGTAGAAAAAAACATTGTTTCATTCTTTCAATCAGCTTTTGAATAGAAAAACAAAATTATTGGCTACTTTTCAACAAGAAAATGTGCAAATATTTATCTAATGAAACTTCTATAACTTTTGTTTAGAATCGACGAAGAATTTACGAGATTTAATGTTCAGAATTTACCCCCGTTCGACTTTTATTTCTTGTGCCACTCACTCTCTCTATCAATAAGAAATTCTTAATCATATACACATTATAGAACCCGAGCGACAGGAACAACAAGAGCCGAACAATTACTCATCGGATGACCAGTCCAGCCTAGAAGAAATTATTGCTAAAAATGGAGATTCACCAACGTTAAATTTACCGTTACAAGGAATTAATAGTGAAAACATAATGACTGTGGCCAATGCATTACGAAACAACAAGGTAAAATCATATGTTTTTGTTATCGAGAATTAGAAGATGGAAATTTTTAAAAATGTATATGATCTACAACTTTCTATTTCATTTTCGAGAAGTCTTTTATGAACTTGGTTACTACACCACATGACAGATAAATTTTAACTCTAATACATAAGTCTATGGAACTAGAATTCATCATTGGAATTACGCGTATCCAATTGGATATATCAGTTTTTATCGATTTTAATATCATTCAAAATGATTAATTCTGTTCTTCGATGATCAAGTAGTTTTAATCTGATGTCTCGGAATGTCTCCAAATCAGTATTTTCTTTTTCATAAAAAATCAGATATAAATAAACGCCAAAAGGCTCAGTTGATTGCATACTTTTCATACAAGACTTCAGCGTTCTGGTATGAATGTGATATCATTATATGTGTGTGTAGCCTCGCATCCTTGAAGGGAAATGGACTTGTTATCTCTCAGATATGATATCTAATATTGATGTAAAGTTTCATATCCTCAATTTTTTTTCCAAAATAAATCTTGTATTGATGATTGGTAAGCACGTGTTCCACATTACCATGAGCATATCGTTTGCTTTGCTCATAATCAATAACAATGGGTTTTTTGTCTATCTCTCAATCAAATGAAAAAGTGAATCGAACCAGCCGCAAGCTCTGAATATCGATTAGTGACAGAACAGAAAAAACTTTCCTCATTATTGCTATGAAGACTAGTTCATGCAACGACATTTTGTCGTTCTATCCACTGACTACTCAACGATGGCAATTTCTGAATATTATAATGAATAGATAAATCGGCGTAGAACTATGTATATGTCTGTGCACCAAACTTGAACTCAAGCAAAGTTTCAGATTGAAATCCAATTGAAGTTCACTGTAGTTTCGCTGACATCATTGTTTTCTGAAACAGACCTAATGTACTATAGTGTATTCTTAGTAACAACTCTTGTTCTGTTAGTTTACACAGTGGATAGTAATACTAAATTTGAAAAAGTAAAGTTAATTTCTGTCTCGATCAATCAATGCTTCAGTTTTGGTTGAAATGTCTGATATCGTTAAAATAGAGAATCGACAGAGAATTTAGTGAGAATTACTTCAGGTTTTTACTGGCAATCGAATAGATTGAAGAAAGCACAACTAGCTCACAGTTGTGAGATAAGTTCAATTCTCACTCAATTTCCTTGATCCCACTTGATTTTACTCAATTCAAATTTTATAAGAACTTGGGGAGCCTCTCAAAACTGGAAACTTGAGATCAGTTCCGAGATCTACATATCAACTTCTCAAATCTGAGATCAATGTCTTTTTCCTTAAATATTGTTTAATGATCATCTTATTCACATTAAAGATGTCAATTTCGTGTCCCATTTCTAAAAAATTGAAACGAATACTAGCTTCGCACAAAAAGATAAGTAAAGATGTACAAAACTCCTCGACTTTTATAGAAGAAAGTTAGAAAATACAGATTGAAATCCGTTTTAGTTCTTTGAGAACCAAACGTTAAGGAACAAGAACTCCTGTATATCTATTTGAGATGCTATATGCGACCAAATAATCAGTTCTTTTACGAATTCGATTATTTATGTAAGAATACTAATTTTTGATCCGAAATAGAGTTACAAATTCATATACGAGGTAATTAGTATCAATATTGTTTTAAAACAATAGGTCTTCTTAGAATCTTTTCTAATTAAATTTATGATCCAAAATGATATTCTTATTTCTATTTTTCATACAGATAATTATAACGCTCGACCTTACAGCCAATTCGATCAACGGCCAAGCGATGAAGATTCTGACTGATGCTTTAGAAAATAATACGGTAAACTTCTTTCTTTCTTCAACTTACTTATTCACTTCTACACATAGACACTTACCACACTTGACCTCAGCGCTGTTGGAATGGATGATGAAGGAGCCAAACATCTGGCTAATCTTTTACGAAATAACATGGTCGATTTTTTTTTCTTTTCTGTTCTCTTAGTTTTATATAAATTTTTCATACAGACACTCACTTCTCTTCGACTTTTCAACAATGAAATTCGAGTTGAATTGATCAAACATCTTGCTGATGCTTTGCAGACAAACATGGTGCATTTTGTTCTCACTCGATCTTCTTCATTTTCATCTTCAGTTTTTTACAGACAGTCAATTCGCTCGACCTCGGATTCAATAAAATTGGGGAGGATGGGACACAACATCTGGCAGATGCTTTACGAAATAACATGGTGAATTTCCTTATCTCTTTGTCATCCCTATCTTTACTTGTTTCTACAGGGTCTCACAGAACTCTACATTCAAAACAATGAAATAGGAGATAAAGGAGCTCAATATCTGGCTAGCAGTTTACGACGTAACACGGTTAACTTTTTACCTTCTTCATCTTCTTGATTTCTATCCTCACTTCTTCATATAGACACTCATCAAACTTACCATTTCTAACAATGAAATCGGAGAAGAAGGGGTTCAGCATTTAGCTGATGCTTTATATAACAATTGGGTAAACTTCTTCTACTCTTCCATTCTCTCGTATCGTCTTCACTTTTCCACATAGACACTCAGGACAATCGATCTTGGTGAGAATAAAATTGGAGACCAAGGTGCTCGTCATCTAGCCGATGTTTTACAAAATAATATTGTGAACTTCCATTTCTATTCATCGTTTTTATTTCTATCTGAACTTCGTTAAATAGGTGTTAGACACACTTCAGCTTGATTCTAATGAAATTAGAGACACAGGAGTTCAATATTTGGCTACTGCTTTGCATAAAAACACGGTGATTTTATTTAGATCTTGGTCTCTCTTATTACTTTATGGATTTCTTCACATAGACACTTGATAAACTTGGCCTTTCGTATAATGCAATCAAAGGAGAAGGAGCTCAATATTTAGCTAATGCTTTACGAAATAACACAGTGAACTTTTTTCTTTGTTGATTACTCTCAATTTTATTTTTACTTTTTTTCATAGGGACTCAAAGAACTTAACCTTTGCGGCAATAGAATCGGAGACGAAGGGGTTCAAACTCTAGCTGAAGCTTTGGTAGATAACAGGGTAAACCATTATATCTACTCATCTCTCACATCCTCATTTTCACTTTTCATACAGACACTCACTTTACTCAGCCTCCTATCAAATAACATTGAAGAAGAGGCTAAACAAAGTGCCATGGAAATCTTCAAGAAAAATACCAGATTAAAAGTTGAAATTTCATGGTCATGATCAAATGGATTAACATTGACTGAGAGCAAAGACAGTAGTTTAGAAATTACTTTTAAGAGTGCTTTACAAAATATATTATTCATAGCGTAGTATGCGTATGATTTTCAATATACTATTTTACGGAAAACTTATACGAAGATCGACTTCATTG
This sequence comes from Rotaria sordida, assembly GCA_905250125.1. Lineage (NCBI taxonomy): Eukaryota > Metazoa > Rotifera > Eurotatoria > Philodinida > Philodinidae > Rotaria > Rotaria sordida. Next base: position 35,524 of record CAJNOL010001504.1, on the reverse strand, counting down.
TTGATCAAGTGAAGTTTTCGATGAATGGTATTTAAAAAAATAATTTCGAATTTTAACAAGCAACAGTATTTCATGAAAAATTGGAAATTCTTTCTCCTGGTGAAGGAAACATGCACTGTTACAAGCTAGAGATGGACTATGGAAAAATCAGTCAACGAATAGTCTTTAGTGGATGTTTATTTTTATGAGTTCATAGAAACATAATTTTTAGAATCCATTTTAACGTTGATAATAACAGATCCGTTCAATATATGAGCAACGCTAGTAAACGATCTGCAAGAACGATGAACTTACGAGGGAAGGCCACCAACTGCCTCCTCGCTTTTGAGCTGAAACTCAGTTGACAATAGGTAATCGAACGTGCTGATTCCGAATATCACAATGGTTTTTCCCCGCTTTCGATTTAAAGACCCGTTTTTTTAAAGATCTTGGTTTTTCAACCGAAAAATCATTTTCACCAAAAACATTTTTTGACCTGTCCAAATGAAAGAGCACGTCGTCAAACCTATAGAAAACAATTTTTCAAGGTTTTCAGCGAGGTTTTGAGCGAGCTTTCTGCGTCTTAAACTTTAAAAAAGATGGAAAAACCGCTAATATTCTTACACAATTTATGAAAGAAAAACTACTATTTTTTCATACATGTTATTAGCAATTTGTGATAAAGGGGGCAATAAAGCAGTTTCACAGAGCCATGATTCGTGAAAATATTTGCTGTGTTTTTAATGGAAATGATAACTGGTAAAAAAGTGTTGAAAACACAATTTCTTCGAACATCGAGCACAAGTTTTAAAAACAGACTCATCGCAGTCTTTTTCTTCACATTGTATATGGGTTCCTGAACTTGCAAAGCAAGCTTGATTAACGCTGACAAATGGAGAAGGATCTTCACGCATTAAGCCACTGGAGGACCAAGCGTATTTAATCATTGGCGTGAATACATCTGCGCTCAATTGATTGTGCATTAGACTGACTAAACGTATAATGTTATTTCGTTCGTGTAAGTGTATATCTAGTTCATCCAACGCTACACGATGATAACATGCTTTGAGGAAAATTTTAATTTGTCTGTTGAAATAACAATCCAGTGGCTGTAGCTCGTCAGTTGTATTTTGTGGTATTTGTAAATGTGTGACCTTTTTACCACCACAATTTTCCGGTTGATAGAGTTCTTCACGATTTTGTCCTGGGTAACTGTCTGATAGCAGTAAACATTTAGCACCAACCAATGGAAGAAAACAGTTATCTCTCCAATATTCAACCAGTGAAGTAGTAAGTTTTCCCGACGCCGAGCAGGTTATAACAACATTTTTCGGCTGAAACAAATGTCTCTTAACTTGCTCCCATTTTTCCTAAAATAAGGGAAAAACGAGAGATAGCGGATTTAAACGGTTCGACTAACGTTTAACTCACCTCCCTGCTCCTGCAAACATAAATAAATCGTTTCTAAGAGCCGTCCGTCTAATGAGATAGTTGGCTATAGAGTGTAAGAGTGTGTAGTAGCATTTTTCGACTGAACAACTGCAAAAGTCCTCTTTTCACCAACGAAAGATATAGTACGATTGGAGTGTAATTCTTTTTCGACACCTGTTTGGTCTGTATTAAAAATGTCAGATGGTTTAAAGCGAGATGACACTTTATTAAACTCCAAAATAAAATTTTGTTTTGATTTTTCTATAACTTCCCAATTTTCGACTTGATGGTGTGAAACAAAGTTTGTAATTTTCAGAGAAGTCAATCTATGATGACTTTTGAAATTCTCCAGCCAACCATGAGAAGCATGAAAATCGTCGAGCTTTATTTCTTTAGCTATCTTTAAACCCCATCACTGGATATCCAAATCATGAACAACGAGATTCTTTTGTCTTGCATCAACTAACTTTTTGTAAACTAAACTGTCCAGATCTTGAATCTTCTGTCGCTTTGTTCCATGATGTTCCAAATATTTTCGAAAACGTGGAATATAACTTCTGTCTGGGATTGTTTGAAATCGGTGATGAATGGCTTTCCAAGATCTCCCATGTTTACCTCCCGGACCTGCACGATCAACAAAATCGATAACTTGACGCATAAACTCTTCTGAAAAGCTTCTTAAATTATATTTTTCTAAAGCTAATTGTTTGTCCTTCCAATCTTCGTCCGTTTCTTTATTTTCTTTCTCATCCAACATGGATTCTTCCTCCTCTTCACTCTCTTCATCGTCGGTATAACAGCCGAAATCTAAAGTTGTTTCTTCAACGTAATCAACTTTTTGTCCACTGGCTATTAATTTGACAGTGTCAGCTAGATGTTCGGCCATTTGTCGCTCCTGTAATGTAATCGGAGACTGTTGTGTAACGGTTAAATTATTTGCAATTAAATCACTCAAAGCCGAAACGATGTTCTGCGCATTCATTTTGGTTTACGGGGAAAGAGTGACGAAATCTATCGAAATCGATGGTTGCTTTTTGAGTTTGAGTAAAAACTTGGTGTCAAACGTTATATAACTCTGATACTCCGATAAGAGTGTTAAAATTACACATATTTGTGATGATTTTAGATAGAACAGGAGTTAAAGCTGATGTAACTACGCTTTATTATATTTCTTCTTGTCAAGAATCGTACCGCTTCCATACAAAACATATGCTTATATACTTATCCATCAGAGAGAAGGAAAGAATATGAAAGGAAAGAATGATAAGGACAGAAAATAACATAAGACCATATATGGGAAGAAAGAGATATAAGGACAAAGTATAAGGACGAAAATATCAGAACAATACGGTCATTATGCCATACAGTGTACTCAAGCGGGAGCGTTACAATATTTTTATAGACTGCTGCTCTTATAAATACTTTTCTTCCGTTCTCTGCTCTTTGCACTGAATTATGCATCTCACATGTTTTGAAATTTTTCTATAGCTGCTATTTGTGCACAGTTTTTCCTTTTTATCAAATTCTTGTGGAATTGGAATGTATTATGATGTATATCATGTCTAACACATGCATGCAGCCCTCCTCTTTGAATGCCTTTGATAAGTAAAAAAACAGAATAGAAAGAAAAACAGTAGTTTTTCTTTCATAAATTGTGTAAGAATATTAGCGGTTTTTCCATCTTTTTTAAAGTTTAAGACGCAGAAACCTCGCTCAAAACCTTGAAAAATTGTTTTCTATAGGTTTGACGACGTGCTCTTTCATTTGGACAGGTCAAAAAATGTTTTTGGTGAAAATGATTTTTCGGTTGAAAAACCAAGATCTTTAAAAAAACGGGTCTTTAAATCGAAAGCGGGGGAAAACCATTGTGATATTCGGAATCAGCACGTTCGATTACCTATTGTCAACTGAGTTTCAGCTCAAAAGCGAGGAGGTAGTTGGTGGCCTTCCCTCGTCAGTGAATTTTAGACGAATAATAATGTTTGTATAGGTCAAACCGATTTTTAGGTCTATCTTTTTTGCACAAGATTTTTCTTATTACTCAACGAGTGTTGAAAAAAATAAGATATTCGTAATTAGAACACTGAGTTCTATCGATTTATAAATGTGATAACTGGAACGAAGATAAAAAAATTTGTTTTGAGTACCTGAGGGATACCCCAGGCACTCAAAACCGATATATGATGAGATATAAAATAAAGTTGTGAAAAATGATCAGAATATATCAGACTATTAAAGTGAAATTTAGTTTTTGTCTTACGTAGAGTCATACATCAATTTTGATGGATGTGTCGTTATTAAGGACAAAAAAGAAGCTTGTTGTCGATATTAGAGACATTTGTTGTATATGAAAATTATTTTAGAACAATGAAAAACATGCTACATAATATTTAGAATGTTGTCTAATTTATTTGTCTTATCTACTACATAATAACAACAACCTATGAGAAAATATATTAAAAAGTTTCGTTAAAATTTGCTCAATAATTTTGATTATGATTACATCTTCTTCACTTTTTCTTATTCAGTAAGCAATCTTTGAAAATTGATTGAGAAAATTTTATCATTGGTACGAAAAGATGAGTTGTTGAAGACCAAATAAATAAGATATGTATTATTCTAATCTTTTACTTACATGTGGAATCAAACAGATTGAATTTGACCATGTTTTCAATCAGTGTAAATCTAATCATATAAAACTGAAAATACTCATCATTATCTAATTCTTACTTTAAAAATATAAATATCCTTGATACAGCTTAAAAAAATGTGCTCTCAAAAAACGCCTTAAATTTGATTTATAGATGTTAATTTCGTCTCTTTGATACTCGGCTTGATGGGTAAATGTCGGAAATATCGAAGATACACGGATGAAATTAAATATATTGTTGTGTATTTCAATATAATCAACACAAACAAATCTAAATTCTATATCGGTGGCCTTCGACATGCCCGATCGACCCAAAGCGTCGGTTTTAAACAACGATAGCAGGGTTTCGTTGTGATCGGATGTTATAGTGTGATCCACACATACCTTTCTTTTCTTTTTCCTATCATATCGATGACACACATATATAGAATTTTTCCTTTCTTTCTCTCTTTACCTTGCTATTTTCCAAACGTTCTCTTTGATAGTGTTTAGGTATTTTCCCTTTTCATCTATGTTGGACTTTCCCTAACCTATTCACTATATATGCCGCGACCGTTTTGAAAATAAATTGGATGTTTTTTTTGTTTCAACCAGTCCAACCAATTCACGTTAACATCGGAACACACCGAAAGCCGAGTTTACAACTGAAATATAAAAAGTTTGAGTTGATTCGAAGTACGAATATCCATTGCATATGCAAATTTGACGCAAACGATAGCACACGTTTCCAATCTGTCATCGGTTTGGTTGTTGGCCGTCGGGCGTGTGCTTTTGTTGCACGACACACGGTTGATGATTAAAATTGGGCTGTATAAGATGTGGAAAAAACACGACTTTAATATAGTCGATGATGTTATTGCGCAAGCAAATGTTAACATAGAATATTAATGAATAAGAGAACGATGAAAAAATCAGAAAGTAAGCTTTGATGATGATGCAAGTTGTATTCATTTTGCTTTCTTATGTCATGCCTATATTATTCATGTAGCAAGTTGTAGGCACTTTCTCACCATGAAAGGAGAATGATGAAAAAAAAATGTTTGTATTCGTAGCGAATAACTTGTTCTGCAGTGAAGGAAAACAAAAAAAAATGACGCACGTTTTGCGTTCACTTTCATTATTTATCTTTTGAAACTGTTGAAAACATTTTTTATTTTATATTGAAATTTTCACATAAAAGATTTGTTACATAAACCTCTGTTGATAATAAAGTTAACAATCATACCATCAGTCAGATATGAATGTCTAATCAATATTGATTTCCTGTTGACAATGTTTGTAAATGCATACCAACGTCAATATTTTTTCAACCGAATGAATGTTGATAACATTCTGAGAAATAAATTCAATTCTATGTCAAAACACGTTTCATCATCTTCAGAATAGTTACTATCACTGATAATTACGTTCTTCAATTTGTTGAATCTTGATAAAGCTTAGAATTAATTTTTATTTTTCTATTAGAAATAATATATATATATATGGGCGCGATCAACTGGCAGGATACTCCAACATTTATTTATTCATGTAGGTTCGTCCATCTATCAGAAAGACGTGATCTTTTTATCACTTATACCACTTGTATAATGCTACTGATCTGTGACTATTTGAGATCTATATATTAGTAAAAATGGGGGTTGCTAAGGACGTCCTTATGATCATTGTGCTAAACGTGCTTCATATCATATTTGTTAACGTGCACCATTCTCCACCAAGAAATCTGAAACAATATGAAAGACCAATAAGTTTCATTATCAAGTAATTAATCAGAAAATACAAGTTATCATTTTTTTTATCTAGGTATAGGATGTTTTATTTAGTTCAAATTACATAGAGCACAAAATGACTTGTACGATTTTTGTTGCCTTATGAAAATCATCAATAGTTCCTCTGTAGACACCACCAAGAATTGCATAAGTTTTAAGACGTTGATTAATATTTTCAATAGCTGCTCTTGCGCTATTAATGTCATGATTGAAATTCTTATCTTCATCTGTTAATTCACGTCCATGAGGCTTCTTTCTGGGAGTAACTACGTATTCTTCACTAATATATCCTTTGTCACCAATAATTTGCACGGCGCGGGTGTGGGTGTGCGCGTGCGTGGAATGCGACTATTAGCGAAGAGAAAAATGCACCCACACCCACATCCACACGCACACGCACACCCACACCCAAAACAGATGCCTTCTTTTGTTTTTGTTGCAGTTTATTTGGCTCTGGTCTCGGTAGTGAAAAATCTCAAGAAGCATGAACTCAATAGGTGTTTCATCATAGTCTAAAATGACAGGAAAGGAAACTAATAAGAAAGCGAAAGATACAGAAACTACTATTTTTTCCAAACATTTCAAATCTACTTCACACATTACTACTCAAAATCGTTTATTGAATTTTTCACAAAAGAAAAACAACATTGATCTAATGTTAGATGCTCGTCGAAGAATAGCCGATCAAAAGAGTAAAGAAGTGCTTAAATTGGATGAAAAAGTATTTTTAACATTACTTGATGTGGTTCAATTTCTTGATAGACAATCATTGGAGTTTTAGGGAAATGCAACTTCTGAAGGTATGATAGATACATTCAAGTTCAAAAGTTTTATTTTTTGAAAACTTAAATCATTCTAGAAAACTTTGTTGCAGCTGTAAATATAACGCGTCGTCGTGATCCAGTACTTGAACGGCGGTTTAAAGATTGTAGTTTACCACCATATCATGTGAGGATTACATGATGCTAGACTTTTTTAATTTAATTTCAATATCTCGATTTTAGAGTAATTATTTTCATCATAATTCACAAAATGAATTTATTGTGTTACTGGGCAGTGTTGTTCTTAAATCAATTATAGGTGATATTAATGATGCATTGTTCGTTTCAATTATGACCAATTTAACTATGGACGCATCACATAAGGAAATTTATACAATTGTTGTTAGATTTGTCAAGAATTTTATTGTACAAGAGCAAATAATAAATGTGGCCGAGTTAAATTCAAAGGTAGGTCAAGATATTTGTGAACATATTTTAGAGCAGCTGAAAAAATTTGGTATTTCAACTGAAAAGTCATTGCTCAATCATATGATAATGCTTCGAACATGTCTAGTAAAAATATGGGAGTTCAAGCTTGTTTAAATAAATGCTTAGATAGATCAGTAATATATATTCCTTGCAGTGCACATTTGATCAATTTGGGTGTTCAACATGCAAATGAAATCAGCATTGATTATATTAATTGTTTTGAAAACTTGCAGGAGTTGTATAATTTCTTTATGAGTAGTATCAAACGATATTCTTTACTTGGCGATGAGTTGAGTGAAACAGGTTATGGTAAGTTTTATTCTATCAACAAAATATTCGAATTTTCTATTGTCCGTTAAGGATTCATGGTGGCTGTGGGTGTGACTGTGTTTATACTGGAATTGAACACCCACCCACACCCTAGTAGGAACCATTACTCTTGTGGAAGAAATTGAAACATGAACGTTGGTAGTCCATGCGCGTCATATGAGTACCTTTTATTCCACGAAGTCTCTCTCTGAAAGACTTTTCCACAATAACTTTTGATATCCGCTCGTTCTGATCATCCCAAGCAATCCACGGTGCATCAACATACGGATGCGAGCAGATGACTCCGGGCGCCGAATACATAAACTATGAACAGTTATCATCACATCAGCAGCTCGATACTCAAGTGAAGTGGAGACAAAGGGATTTAACCTCAGCTAGTTAAGATACATCGGGTCTTTTAATCGTACGAAATATTATTTGAACTTAGAAAATTCGGTGACTTTTAAAGGATGTTAGATGAGACTACTAAAAGTATACAAGTGCTTTCAGCTGATTGACGCAGAATGTTCTCAGGTGGGACCAAGTTTTATGTGTGTTGAGTAAAAAAAACGTTCTACATTATATTTCCTGCTAATTGATTTGATACTTTGCTAGAAACTAAAATAAGGAAAGGTGCATGAATGGAGTGCGTCTAAGTTTGACGTTTGTTTTAATTGATATTTGTCAACAAAAACACTGCTGTAGTCGATCATGAAGTACTGATTAATCGCGTTTTTGTTTAACTGAACCATGGCAACATCGACGGATCATGAAGAATAATATCGTTCCCGGTAGCACAATGAATACGAACAAGAGATCGAGCATATATCGTTGATAGAGTGGTAATGTGCTTTGAAATGGCGCGAAACGATCGAGATCGCCGTTCAGTTCGACAAAAAACTCAATTTCTCGAACGGCGCGTTTTGTACCACCGGCATATTTTATTTCTAATGACATGAATTTGACAGCATTTTCGTAAGTTTCATCCATCCACAATGCCATCACATTATCTGTAACACTATCAGATGTAAACGTGTACTTAGCAAAATTATATGGATCTATGAAGGATTGCCAAGCCGAAGGTGGGATGAATAATGAGTTTCCAACGCCCAAATTCACTATAGTAATTGCATTAGCAAACTGGTCCATATTGAACGGCATGCACACAATCGATTTACCAAAGTAAAGTGATTCTAATAATGAACCCATACCACAATGACTCAAGAAGACTTTGACAGAATCTTGTTGCAGAATCCATTTCTGTTGGACAAAACCTTCTTCAATACGCACTCGATGATTGTCGTGCAAAACATTTTTCAATTCGTCGCTTTGCAAATTTTTCAAGACGGCTTGATACGTATCGAAATTTGCACTGCGAAATGCTAACAAAAGCAAAGTATCATTTGTTTTCAAGAGAAAATCTGCTAGGCCAATGATCAAGTTGAGCATTCGATTGTAGGGAATCAGCGAACTACTACCGAAAGTTCCGTACAGAATTGATTTTGATGGTTTGGATTTCACCCATCGATTGAGATCAGTATCTTGATCATCAATACGTGTTTCATCTACAAATGCACCCAAATATTTACAATTGTGATTTGAATAGGTGGGCACGAAGAATCTCATGGGCATACTGCTCAAATATAAATATTTTGTTCGCGAAAAGAGTAAACTTCCTATTGTCAAACTGTCGTAAAAGGGTCCTGGTACTCGTGGAAGAGACTGAATAAGTGAATACAGCATAGGTACTATTTTTGACAATAATTTTGTTGCCATACGTAGAGTAAAAACAACATTGTAAAGACGAGACGAAAATCTAGTTAAATCTTTTGTTGTTGTCAATGCAAACATATTGGGCAAGTTGAAGTCAAGAAAATTGGGTAATGAAGCAGGACTATGAATGACGCATGGTGTGCTCACCTTCTCACATAAAACAGGTACACCAACAATCACTTTACTAGACACGATCACATCGAAATGTTCATTCATGAGTATTTGAATAGTCTTGTTCAAAATCGATGAAATTAACTCGGCAAATATTGGTAGTATAAATGGCATAGCATCCAACATTGATTGATTGGCAACAATAGACAGTAGTTTTTGCTCTCGATTCTTCTCTGTCAAAAATGCATCGGATGAATCATGCGAATAGATAACACGAAACGAAGCCGAAGCATAAGCATCGAAATTAACATAGGATTGAGCCAATTTTGTGGTGAGAAATGTAACGTTGTGGTTTTGCATAGCTTTTGCTAGTTCAAATAAGGGCGTTACATGGCCTGCAGGGCCTATGCTAATAAACAGAGCATTCAAACCATTGGTTTGAGCCAGATATGACAGCATAAAAAAACGTATGACACGAATATATGCTAACATTCTGGTCCAGAATACAATTTTCTGTAAGGAGTCTAATCGAAAAATATCTCGTTCTTGTCGTGTGTTTGTCTTGACGTTATATACCATCGATAAAATCCTGTGCACGACTCATCCGAGCTCGTAAGATAAAAAAAGTACGACAGAGAATGTGCAAAGAATCTTTGATGTTTGCACATGATTATTTTTTCTTTCTTTGTTTTTCTTGTGCATTTTTCTCGTTGTCGGAATAGAGAAAGTAATCTTGCTAATAAAAATAAAAAGAAGTGACGTATTCAACCGATATCATGAGCATGATAAGCGTAATGTTATTAACAATTTACTGCAGTTTCACTGTCGTCATTGTTGTCTGAAATAAATCTAACTGGATACCGTGTGTTCTAAGTGGCACGTCTTGTTCTATCAGTTTGCGCAATCGATAATGACACTGAATTCAAAAAAGTGAAGTTAATATTTATCTCAATGAATGAATGTTTCAGTTTTAATTTTAATCTTCGACATTTTCAAAACAGAGAATTGATTAGTAATTCAAAAAGAACCATGCGAGAATCAATCGCGAATTTAGTCAGAATCAAATAGAGCAAAGACGATACACAACTGGCTAGTGAATATGGAAAAAGTTGAATTTTCACTCAATTTTTCTCGATTCTCCTAGATTTTACTGAATTCTACTTTTATGAGAACTTGGACAGCTCTTCAAATTTCTAGACTCTAGAGCAGTTTCGAGATCTACATTTCAACTCAAAATCTAAGATTAGTGTCTTTCTTCTTGTATGCTGTTTTATGACTAGCTGATTCTCATTAGAGGTATCACTTTCATGTCCTGTTCCTAGGAACTCGGGACGCATAATAGTTTCAAATAGATAGACAGACAAAGACGTACAAACATCTCAGCTTTCATAGAAATCTATACTTGAGATGCTATACGCAAGCATATGATCAGTTCCCTAACAAACTCATGATTTATGTAAGATTTGTGATTTTTGATCTGAAATAGAATTATAAATTCATAGGCGAGGTGATTAGTGTCAACAATGTTTTTAAAAACAAGATCGCTCACCTTCTTTACTGATTAAATTCATGATCCAAAAAGATGTCTTCAAGTTCTCGAGAGAAAAATTTATCATTGATTTCGATTCCCGACAACTCCGAACTTTCTTTTGAATTTCCATTAGCAAGAACGGGAATATAAGATCAGTTTTCATTGGAAGAAACCTGAAACAGATATCAGTCTCACATAAAAAGATAAACACGTTTATATGAAGACCTCGGTATATATAAAAAATACTAGAAAAAATAGTTTGGAATACATTTTTGCTCCTTAAAAACCGAATGTTCGAGAACGAAAAGTGTCACATCTCTAATTGGTGTATACCGTCAACTCCATGTTCTTCATCTTTTTATACAAATACACCATGCCTATTTATATTTGTCGTTCCTATTTTCTCTTTTTCATACAGATACTTACAACCATCGAACTTGTATCCAATATGATCGGCAATGAAGGGATGAAACTCCTAGCTGATGCTTTAGAAAATAACACGATGAACCTTTTTTCTCTCTTCAACTTGCTCATTTTCATCATCGTTTCTGCACGCAGACACTGACCACACTTGACCTCGCCATTAATTTTATCGAGGAAGAAGCAGCTCAACATCTCGCTAATCTTTTAAGGAATAACATGGTGAATTTTTTTTCTTTTCACTTCTCGTATTTTTGTATACATTTTTCAAACAGGCACTTACTACACTTCGGCTTTTCTATAATTCAATCGGAGATGAAGGAATCAGACATCTTGCTGATGCTTTACGCGCAAACACGGTGGATTTCATTCTCATTTGATCTTTTTCATTTCCATCTTCGACTTTTTTTAAAATAGACATCCACTTTGATTGACCTCGGACATAGTAAAATGGGAGAGAAAGGAGCACAATATATGGCAGATGCTTTACGAAATAACATGGTGAACTTTTTTCTCTCTTTATCTTTGTCGTACTCATCCTCACTTTTTCATACAGTGTCTCAGAGAACTCCATTTTCACGCCAATGAAATAGGATTTAAAGGAGCTCAACATTTGGCCAGTGCTTTACGATATAACAGAGTAAACATTTTACCTCTTTCATTTTCTTAATTTCCATTTTCACTTCTTCACATAGACACTCATCACACTTAGCATTTTTGACAATCAAATCGGATCGAAATGGGTCCAATATTTAGCTGATGCTTTACGTAACAATAAGATGAACTTCTTTCGCTCTTCAACTCTTTCATCTCGTCTTCACTTTTCCACACAGACACTTGCGACAATCAATCTTTATAACAATAAAATTAGAAACCAAGGCGCTCGGTATTTGGCTCATGCTTTGAAAAGTAACACGATGAGCTTCCATCTCTATTCATTTCTTTCATTTCTATCTACACTCTATCATATAGGCACTAAACACACTTCAACTTGATTACACTGAAACTGGCGACAAGAATGTTCAATATCTGGCTGATGCTCTCCATAATAATACGGTAAATCTCTCTTCCTATACAATACATTCATATTCATCTTTACTTATTCAAATAGACACTCTCCACATTGAGCTTTGGTTACAATAAACTAGGAAACAAAGGAGTTGAATTTCTCACTGATGCTTTAGAAAATAATGCGGTAAACTTCTTTCCCTCTCGATCTCTCTTATTTTCATTTATACTTCTTTATACAGGCACTCACTACATTAAGCCTCGCAAGCAATAGAATGGCAACCAACATTGGTCGACAGTTGGCTGGTGTTCTACGAAATAACACAGTAATCTTCTTGTTCTCCTAGTCTCTCTAATTTCTACCAACATCTTTTCAAAAAGGCACTCACTACACTCGACCTCGGCAGCAATGCAATTGGAGGCACAGAAGTCCAATATTTGGTTGATGCTTTGCAAGAAAACATGGTGATTTGATTTTGACCTTCGTCTCTCTTGTGACTTAATGCACTTCTTCACATAGACAGTTGCTAAACTCGCTCTCACAGATGGTAAAATTCACGACGAAGGAGTCCGATATTTAGCTGATGCTTTACAAATGAACATGACGAGTTTCTTTCTTCTTCATTACTCTCAATTTCCTCTTCACTTTTTCACACAGGCGCTCGGAGAACTTGACCTTGAAGGCAATCAAATCGGAAACGAAGAAGTTGAACCTCTTGCCGATGCTGTGCGATTTAATAGGATGAACTACTTTGTCTACTCACCTCTCACATTTTTATTTTAACTTTTCACACAGACACTCACCAAACTCAACCTCAAAATGAATTTTAACATCGGAGAAGTTCAAGAAAGTGCCATTGAAACTTTTAAAAAAAATCCTGGATTGACAGTGGAGATTTCGTAACAATTGTTGACAAGATAAACATTGACTGAAGCGAAGACATTAGTTTAGAAATTGCTTTTAAAAGTACTTTTCAAAATATATTATTCACAATGTAGTACGACTTTCAATCGCCTAATCTGTACAGAAAACTGATAGGAAAAGCAACTTTAGCGTTCATCAATTTAGGATTTCGATGAAGGCTATAAAAAAAAGAAAAATAATTTTGAGCTTCGACGAGCAACAGCATTTCAGAAGAAATTGACAATTCTTCTCTCTGTTGAAGGTACATTCACTGTTACATTTTAACATTGATAGCAACAGTTCTGTTCAATATATGAACAGCGCTAGTAAACGATTTGCTGGGAAGACGAACTCAGCTATATGTATGTTGTTCATGATCCACCAAATATTTGTATTGATATACTCCCACCAAGCAAGACATAATATCATTAATAGTTCATAATTCATGTGATCGTTGCCGAAAGGTGTAAATTTTCATCGATGCCAACACAAAACATCAATGAGTAAGTATTTCGCACAAGCGATAATCGAAAACACCAGAAAGGATGCTGCAATTCATGGAGTCCCATATTATAGAAGTCCAAAGGAGAAGTGGAAATGGCTACCTATATGCAAGAACATAGTATTCAAAATAACATCGAAAGTATAAATTGTATTTAGTATTAAAAAGACTTGTTAATACAAGGTTGCTGAGGCTGTGGGTGTGGGGTGTGGGCATGGGTGAGGATGAGAGGAATACTCACACTCACAACCACATCCACACCCTCTAGTTTTTTGCTTATACATTTTGTTCCATTTGTATTATTTTCAAAGTTACTCAAAACTAGTTGTATTTATATTTATAATGAAATTCATGTAAATGTGAGTAAATTAAAGCTTATTGCTTACCTTCAGCTGAATTAATAGAGAAACCGAAACAGAAAAATCCAACGAACTATTATATGATATTATAACTTTATAGCCTAAGGTCCGGATAAATAATATTTTTGAAGACTGGTACGTCGTATTAAGTCAAAGAGATGATATATAAATTTTCACATGAGGCGAAGTAAAAATTGTCGTTCATTAGAGAGTTCATTTGAAAAGCTGACTATCAGAACAAGACATACGACATTAACTTTTATGTACTAAGACCTCCCTTCTCCCCCCCCCCCCCCCCACACACTACTTTTTTCCTTTCGGCACATTCCTGCATAGAAGGAAAGGCAAAGATCAACGAATATCAGAGAGACAGAGAGAAATGAAAGAAATGACAAGGTGTCAATGACAACCTAACAAATTCTTTTGATTTTTTGAATAAAAACAACACAATAAAAGCTGTTTTAATGAAGAAAAGCATGAGAACCACATCTCTACCAAATAAAAAGAAGTGTTCGCAAGCACATAAAGTTTAGCAGATGATGTGAACGGTACAATGTCCACCTTTCTTTTCCTTGCTACTTTTCTCGTCCTCCTTTGCATCGCCATAATTTTCAGCAGTTTCTTTGTTTGATTGAATACTTGTCTCTACTATCTTATCATGTTGTTTCGATCGTCGGTGTTGCTGTTTATCATCACGTGCCGCTTTTAACGATACAGCCAAGTCTCGATGTCCATGATGATCGGCCAAATCAATGAGCACGGATCGAATATCCTCGAGAAGAATCGAAGCAATATTCCGAGTAAACGTTTCGCGCACGACAATTCTGCAAACGGTAATATCGTTGGCGTTGGCAGCTAGTGTATAGACAGGTACAATCCAACCACGCTCTCTCAACCGGTGAACGAAGGTTTTTTCATTGAACTTAAGATTGTTTGCTGGATTGAGTGAGAATGCGACCATTGGTAAGGAAGGCTTGCCGTTTTGACTGCGAACAATAAATAGTCCTTCACTCATTGATATCAACGATTCAGCCAAATACTTTGCATTGTCGACTGACAGTTGCATAATTCGTTTGTAGCCTTCAACACCCAGTCGGAGGAATTGATAGTATTGTCCAATAACATTAGCAGCAGAGCGTGAAAAATTGAGATTGAATGTCGGTTCATCAATGCCTAAGTAGTTGATGTGAAAGATTAAGTCTTCAGGGAGATCTTCTTTGCGGCGCCAAATGATCCAACCCAAGCCGGGTAGTACTAGTCCGTATTTGTGACCGCTTGTGTTAATCGATCGAACTTTCGAATCATTCAAAAATAATGCACCGCACATTCCTGTTCCATATATGATGAAGTACTTCATCTTTCATATTATTTTTCGAAAATATATTTAGAAATGAACTTGTATTGTTCAATTGTTTAATTATGTCGTACAGAAAGTTTATTGGCATCTCATTAAGATCGCCGGAGAGATATAGTAACTGGCTTCCTTTTTTTAAGCCTCAATCGCCAATTTTCGCTAGGAGACTCCTTGAATGCGTGAAGCACATGCTTACAACTACCATGAACATGGATTGTTAGATTTGGTTGATACCATAGTTAGTTAATAGAATATCTCGAAGAATTTCTTAAACACAAGTTCCTCGATTCTCAAAGTTTGTTCTTTTCTCGATCAGTAGAACTCGTGAATTCTAAGAATTATTCTCTTTTTCATCACACATTTGTGGCCTGATTTTACTTAAACAAGATTGTAGACGGTTAACCTTAGATAGGTGAACATAAGCATGAGATCACACATATGCAAGGAAGCCATCCACTCTCGTATAAGATATCTCCAATAATTCATTTCGAAAGCGAAGCTTTAATTTACTACGTCGCTAAGAATTATCAAAGTATTAAAAATAATATAGAAAGAGAGATCATTTGATTTCTATAGTAGGAATTTGAGTCCGATCACTTTGGAAAATTGTAGATAGGTATAGTCAGATATAAACCGAAAATCTTTAGATCTCCAAACAGAATTCTCAAAAGTCCAAATTCAATCATTCTTGAACCACTTCGATACCAGAGTTCTTGAACGTGGATGGTTCTACCGTTAACAAAATTGCGAAAGACGCCGAACAAAAACTTTGGAGTCCAAAAAGTTTGGTGATTATAAAAAATATTTATGAACTCTTTGGAACTACTACGGAGAAACGCGATGTATCAGTGTTTTCTAGTACATCCAAGGTCTGAAATATGAGACTTCTCAGATTTCGGTCAAAGAGATATTCAAGAGTTCTAAAGAGATTGGATTTCGAGAATATCTTATCCCTTGATACCATCTAGAAGACTGTACCCTAAGCTCATCTAAACTACTTTTGATTTTCTTCGTAACTTTTTCTTAGAGGAATTTCCTCCTACGTAATTTCTAAACTATCTCTTGCTCTAGTCTGAAATCCCATTCGACCTCGGGAAAAACAAAAGGGGCAACCATAGCACCCGAAGCACCATCAACGTGAATGGGAATATCCATTCCTTTCTCATTCTTCAATTTCAATAAGGCACTGTTCAATCGTTTGATGTCGTCAAACTCGCCAGTCAGTGTAGTACCGAGGGTAGCGAGCACGCCACACGTATTTTCGTCGCATTGAGCGATCACTTGGTCGACATCGAGCGTGTAGCAATTGTGTTCCAGTGGAATAATTCGTGCATCAATATCAAAGTATCGACACAATTTTAAGACAGACACGTGAACGGCGGCGCTGAATATCAAGTTGCAGCGATCGGTGATTTCTTCTGGTTTCTTCCCTTGTTTTGCAGCTCGTTTAGCTCGCCAAGAAGCTGTTCAATAATAAGCTCAGCAGTTTGAGAAACGAGATAGGCGCTTTATTGGCGATTAATAATCGAAAGGAAAGTGTCGTTAGGAATCACAAAATACTGTCATTGTCAAAACCATAAAAAAAGAAAAAGGATGCTAATGATGGCTGTCCTATACACTTATAATGGTTCACTTATAACAATCACTTCAAAGCTCCTATGAGCTACATTTAGTAAATGATAGCATGGATTTTCTTATTGCTGTAAGTTAAGGTTTTCGACAGTTTCTGCTTATAGATAGTAAGCTCAGTATAAAAAACGTTTGTTGACAGTAGAAATAAGAGAAGGGAATGGTCGATTGATGAATGAAGAATACCACAGAAGTCTAATTTAGCTTACTTCATTCTTGAATACCTCACAACGCCATTTAAGAGCTAAACCGCCTAACATAATTGCTTCGCTCGAACCGACAGTGGCCGTTCCGACTGCTCTACCTTTATCGTCGCTATCTTTCACGGGTACGTGAAACAAATTTGCTAAGATATTGATACATCGGTCTTGTATTTCATTAGTGTGTCCATATTGACTTGTATCTACCAAATTTTTATTCAAATTCTCAACCATCAAATCGCGACATTCGTCGTCGACCTCCGTGGTAACAAATGAAGCCAAGTTGAGATCAGGATTGCCATCAAGTCTCAATTCACTACGAATGATGGAGAAAGCTGCTTGTCCAGTCATAACGTGTTGAGGCATCTTGAATTTAGGGATTTCTTCATTGACTTCGAAATAACGAGCCAGATAACTAATCGTTGCTTCGGCACTATAGCCCGATACGCAATTCGACAGTGACATGAAGCTAGTAAGAAGAGTTGAAAATAATGGCGTATTGTTAGTTATATGAATGAATAAATGAAGAAAGAAAGATAAAACGGACTGAATACTTATTTTGATAAGAGACCAAAAAAGAACGAGTCAATGAGACATCGTTATATCAACATATCTATCACGTGTTGAGTACAGAATAAGCAAAAGTTTGTGGTGGCGTTTGCAATCGACCAAAGTGTACCGATAAGAAGGACAAAGTTAAATTAGATATGAACTGGACTAAGTACTATCTCTCATAAATCATGTAACAAGAATATATCCTTGTCCTTGACTTGTGAAAAGGTAGGGGACAAACTTGCGTCATTCTCAACTATTCTCTTCTTGTAATCGATTATCTTCTTCTTTTCTTCTGTTCGGTCAAGGTGATTGCGACGACATCGATATATCTGTTCTCTTTCATAATTAGTTTCCCTGTTATTTAGATATTCCTCTCCTTCTTGCTTCCTCCTCCCTTCTCTTTCTAAGTTGCGTATATAAGCGTGTGTTTTGTATATAAATAATGCGATTTATGATATGAAGAAGCTCAATAAAGCATAATTCCATCAGTGCTAATACTTCTTCTATCTGAAAATCGTCACAATTGACGATTATATGATACAAAGGATTAGAATAAAACGTAACTCCATCAACGTAAACATCTTCCTTTCTATCAGAAATCGTTACACAAAGGTTAACCTCTACTTTCTTTCTTCTCACGTTCTCCGATTAGAGCTTACAATGGAACCTTTAAATTGTAGCCCAAGAAGATTGACAATGTTCGAATCAAATTATTACTCTTACCGCCAAACTAATAAATCTAAAATATTACATGCTCACAGCGAGCTTGAACCGATATATTTAATTTTTAAGACATTCACAGTTTTGATATGAGGACATAATAAAATGAGAACTATTTACATTTAATATTTTGCATAATCATCAGGTTTCTAATCGAGTAAATTTTCGAAATCTTATTGAAATTTATCGATCGCATTAGGATCACATCAGATTCAGATTCTTCTGTAAGCTTACTAATACCAAAATGAGAGAAAAGTTGACAATTTTTTATAAAAATCTGCAGATTATCAGTACTTTCGATTTTATTTCATATGAAACCAATAGATTTTCCACATACGGAGACGAAGATCTTCTATCGAATGGTTATAGAAAAAGATTTTTTGCATCAAGCACACATGAAGAGTATTTGCTTTTTGCAGTTAGTAGCTGAACAACAACAATCATAAAATTTAGAGCAAACATCTCTTGGTTTTCAATTTGCTCGGTTGTCTCGTTAATTATCTGAGCTTGTATGAACCCATTCTTAATGATATTTTGAAACTGTAGAGCTGATAATTGATTATGAATAAAAGAATGCATATTAATGAAACATTGACACTCACTCATAGCCATTTCTGTTCGAGCATAGGTATAATGCTGTATTTTCTTTTGAATACATCGTCAGGAACAAAATAAAGACATATCTTGTGATTGCATATGACTAGTCGACCCTTCAGGAAAAATTACTAGTTGACTGTCTGGATCTGAATATACTGCTCTAAATATTTTTAGATCAGCCTTAGTTTTTCAACAATCAAGGAAAAGACCGAAATTTCTACAAAATATAGGATGCAGAACATCATGTAAAAAGGTGCAATGTTTTTCCTCGTTGTTTTTTTCCAGATTTCGAAGTTCGTACTACGAAATTTCCTGGTACAATTAAATCTTTTTGTACTTTCTTACCAGCGGCGTAACCAGAATTTTTAGATCAATGGGCAAACTTTTCTTGCGTCAGAAAAAAACGATGAACACAACGGACAAGGTTTTTGTCGATAGGCCAAAATTTTTTTGGCTCAACAACGTCTTGATAACGTAAAAAAACGCGCATAAGTTAACGTTGAGAATTCTTCTAATATGTGTCTGTGCATCACACAAAGGCATTTTTTTTCGAACCAGGTCATTTCACATCTTGGTTTTTTTCCTTTATGTTTCCATCCTCGGTTTTTCAGTATTGGTAATCCGATTACATTTTCAATACCATCTTAAAGATAATTCCAAACTCAGCAACCTTTGCTGTCATGAAACTATCAAAGTCAGCAAAAGTGAGCATTTTTGATTCGATCTCAAAGATAATCCTATGTTCGATAGCCATTGTTTCCTTTTGAAAGTTTCAAAGTGACCCAGGGCAATCATGCTCGGCCGTACACCAACCAGTTACGGCGGATAACGGTAACCGTTCTCTGTGGCTGTTTACCGCAACTGCAAACGATGCTGTACGGCTTATTACGGTGAACGTAAACGACGCCCGTAAAAGTCAACCGTAAATGACTAGCGTAACGACAGAGCGACCGCACAGGTGCCTTGTGAAGCATTGTAAGACGTCGTGTACGTCAACTATTTACGACACTTATTCCTACCGATCGTTAACGGCACCTTACGGTGCATCACGAAGATCGAAAACAATCAACATGAATAGTGGCCGTTCACGAGCACCGTAGCAATACAGTGACTGTTAACAGACGCACAATATAACATTCTAATGTACTGTATACGCTAGATGTTACCGGATACCATATCCACCGATCGTCAACAACCGTTTACCCGATAATGCATCCATTCCAAACTACCCACGCAAACAATCACCCTCCTCGGCCATTGACTAATTAAACATGCTATAACAGATTATCCATACATCTCAATCCACAAATCAGATATCCAGACACCATTTTAGAACTATACGAAAACCCAAGCACTCCGATGTAAGAGCCATTTTGAAGAGAATCCCGTTGCCCTAGGATGAACTCAAACATGACAAGAATTTGTCCTTAAATTTAGAGAGAACAGCATCCCTGAAACCGGATTAGTCCATTTTAATTGACCACGCAACTTGCGAGTTTCTGTTTCTTCGTGTGGCGCAAGGCGGAGACCCATACATATACCCTCATTCGATAGAGCGTCCTTGATAACCATACGATCGGTCCAAACATAACGACTACTTGTCCTTACAATAAGAGAGGAAAGGCCTTTCAAAATCTGATTGGTCCATTTCAATTAGCCAATCAACTTGCAAGATTTTATGTCTTGGTGAGGCGCTACGCGGAGACCCCTGCATAAACCTTTCATTCGATAGAGCGTTCCTGATAACCATAGGATCGGCTCGAACATAACGAGTACTTGCCCTTCTAATAACAGAGAAAAGCCCTTCGAAAATCTGATTGGTCTGAATCTGTATATGATAGGGTGGCGTGTACGGCCGTATACGCACACCGATTTATCGTCGTAATACGGTTCATGCCAAAATGGCCAAAAATACGGCCATATTTCTACCGCATACAGCGATATACGGCGTCATAAACGGTTGTGTACGGTCGGTTCTGATCGCTGTAAAGGTCGATCTGAGAAGCAAAATTGAGCATTTTTTATTCAATCTCAAATATAATCCTACGTTCAATAACCTTCGTTTTTTTGGAAGTTTCAAAGTGAGCAAAAGTCAGCATTCAATACTCACTTTTATATAATGTTCTGTACATAGTTTCATAGTAAGTATCTGATTCACCGTGAAAGATAGAAAAATATGATTTCGATACGATGTCACACAGAATCTTAAGTTGAAACACTATCGTTTTCGTGGAAATAAGAAAGTGGGCAAAGTGAAGATGAATGCTCATTTTTCGATAAACTTCAGTAGGCAACGTGATTGTAAATATCTTGTTCGGCAAAGAAAAAGAGGAATTTTGATTTCGATACGATCTGAAAGAGAATGTTATGTTGAAACATTCTCGTTTTCGCAGAAATGAGAAAGTTAGCTACGTGAGCATTCATGCGCACTTTTCGAATAACTTCACGAGACTGCGTGATAGTAAATATCTTGTTCGGCTAAAAAGATAGAAAATTATGATTTTGGTATGAGTTGAAGAAGTTTTATGTTCAAAAAGTTCGTTTTAGTTGAAAATTCGATGCTCAGGAAAAGTTTGAAATAGATGGTTGCTTTTTATGAAACTTGTGCAAATTGCATCGATGTATATGTTTCCTGAGAGAAATGACTCAAGACAATTTAGTTTTCGCTGGGTCTGTCATTTGGTATGAAAATGATAAAGTCTCGTTCTTCGCAAAGGGATAAATTGGTTTTTGGAAATCATAAGCGTGTTTCTGGTCGTTTATGGAGTGAGCTAACGGCTTTTAGTTACGAATTATAATGCAGAGTCTTCGAAAACGGTTGTTTCGTATCTTCGTCCGCGTTTTCATGGTTCCGTTCACCTGATTTTGTGTCATGTTATTGAAGCGGCCATTCTGCTTTTTGCTGTCACTTTTCGTATGAGGTGTTTGTAGGTCATAGGGTTTTGGTCTCGAGCGAGGAAGGCATGGTAGATAGGGTTGTTTGGGTAATCAACTTATTGACATATTGTCTTTTTATTGTACAATCGATGGATTTTGAGAAAAGATCCGAATGAATCCTGTTGTTAGTTTCTGTTTCGGTTAATGTATGATGCAGTGAAATAGATCATTCATTGTTAGCGTGGGAGCTTTGTCAATGGGAATAGATCACTGCCTCTCGTATGTTGCGTCGGAAATGATCCACAGGTCAAATTGAATCTCTTTGGTAGGTGTGTGGATGTAGTGTGGGTGTGGGTGCGGGTGTGGATGTATGTGTGGAGTGTAGGTGTGTGCGCAGCTTTTTTTCAGCCACGTCCACATCGAAACTCCTACATAAATGTTTCATTCTTGCTGTTAACGATTCACTCATTCTTCTCAATGGGCAAACTTTCGAAGCATAAAAGCATCCTCTTTATTCCGTATCTTAAGAAATTACCAGTTACATTATTTTGATACTTTTATCTTAGTATCGACAATCGCGAGAAGAATTTGAATAGAGTACGACACAAACGCAGAAAGCTAATCATGTAAATTGCACACAAAATTCTACAAGAAAGAATCATTAAATCAATGAGACTGTGTACGGTACATCCAGGCAAATACACTGAATATACCTCTGACTAAGAAAAAATCATCAGTTCTCCAGACAACCGAAAGTCTGTGATTAATTGCCATATCATAGCTGTTTCGATTTTTTGGAATTCATATTCTAGCCATTCATCGGTTATACTTATGACATTTAAAAAATCCGAAAATTTGCTTAGGAACCATATTCGTAAGTTACTTACCAAGATACAAAAATCAAAATCAAATTTATCAAAGAATTTCACTAGTATTAGTTTTCAACTTTGTTGAATGTTGTATATGCAAAATGTGTTGTTTGTTTGTCGAGCGGCGCCAGTGTTACTAATGGAACATAAAAAGACTTTACTTATTTTCCTTTTCTCTCTTTTTTTTCGTTACTTTAAAATTTCTCTCAATCAAGTACTTTCTTGAGAAGTACTGCTCATGGCAACAGTAAAATACACAATTTGGAGAGCAGAGAAACAATGACGACAAATCAAGAAAAAAAAATTCATAAAACGAAATACGGTTCAAATAAGCAACACGCATCGATACTGATTTGTGTATGATGTGAAACTGTTGGCATCGTCGAATGACACGTCATGACAAAGCATGATAAACTTCCTTCAGCATTAGGCGAAGAGATGAAACTTACATTCATATGAAGTTGCAACACGTTTATAGTAGAACACTATGAAAATTGATAATTTTCAACATAGGGCGTGCGTGTGGCTTCGTGTGGGTGTGAATGATGCAAATATCCACACGCACACCCACACCCACCCTCATTGCTGGATATATGTGTGAGTAGGTGCACATGTGGATTATTCAATTTATCACACTGACATACACACACATACCCACTCACCGCCGCCCACACCCACACTATAGCTGTACGCTCGCCATGGTGTCACCAGTGTGGTTCCTGGCCGTGCACGCACGAACAGAATAGCCGTTTTTTTCATCGATTCAATGTGATTTATTTGAAGAAAGGAAAGAAAAAAAATAAGCCATCATCTTGAGTCTATATGATTGAAAATCGTTGAACACGATGATGCTGATTATCGACAACATAAAGATTGCCATGTTGATCGAAGGATAAACCCGTGGGACGTTTCAATTGACCATTTTCACCCACAATGACAGTGCCCTGTTTTGCTCCTTGAGGCCAACGCATCACCCGATTGTTCTCCGAGTCTGCTACATAGATGGTATCCAACGTATCAACGAACAGTCCTTGAGGACGTGCCAATTGTGACAGAGTATTCCCAAGGCCTTGACATCCAGCAACGACAATTCCTTCTTTTGCATCTTTGACCCATTTCATTACACAATTGCTGCCGTAGTCTGACACGTAGACAGTCTGTTGTCGATCGACAAAGATGTAACTTGGCGATATGAACTGATTGAGACCAGGGCCATTACCATTGCCACCAGCCACGATAGTTCCATTTTTGTCTCCTATTCGATATCGTCTTACTTCTCTTTTGCGAATGTTAGGAATATAGAGATATCTCTGATCATCCATGGCCAATCCATAACAGTTGTTGTAGTCAAGGAGGACTTCTCCTTGGGTTGTACCATTGCGATGAGACCATCGTACGACTCGTTCATTAAAATAATCACAAATAATGAGACTATCCGTCTCTTTGTCGATCAACACATCTGTTGGCGTATCGAATTGCCCCAATTGTTTTCCTTTGCCATTGTCACCAGCTACGACTTGTCCAATAGTATCACCCATCTTCCATTGCATGATACGATGATTCGAGGAGTCAGAGATGATCATTGTTTGATCATCATCAATGAAGAAACCATTAGGAAGCGAGAGTTGATTGGGGGCATTACCATACCCGTAACCTCCAGCAACGATGACCCCATTCTGTGCCCATTGGGCATCAGCTGGAATATTGGGGATCACTACAATGAACACAAAAGAAAGGAATCGTCGTTGTCGAAGAAGAGTTCTTCCATCTCTCATGCAGGAGAAAGAGCTACAAATGAAACATTGGTCTTCCTTCAGAAGAACATGGTAAAACTTTCAAAAATGTCCTTCCCGAAAATAAAAGTTCGGAATACTTTTCCTAGTTTTCTATGAGGCAAGGACTTCATAAAGATTCTTACATCTATGTCACTGCTCCTAAATCTGAATCTTCTTCATTCTTTGAGGAATTTTGGTCGCATGAAAGACAATTTATGTGTGCACAGATTATTTAGTTTTTCAAAAGTCGAGTCTTCTTGGTGGATGATAACTGAACATTGAGACTGCTGTAACAAGATTTTCACAAAAAGAGAAATGCTATCTCGATGCAAGCTTTCAATAGGTAAATGTAGGGATCAGAGAATTTTATTCGAAAATGCAAGAATGCGTAAATTTAGCGACATTATTAAGATGGGTAGTAGAAAACCTAAATCTTTGAACAATTTCTATCTCAATACAACCATTCCAACAATAAAACAATGAAATTTTATCTGAATCCAAAAC
Organism: Rotaria sordida; assembly: GCA_905250125.1. Lineage (NCBI taxonomy): Eukaryota > Metazoa > Rotifera > Eurotatoria > Philodinida > Philodinidae > Rotaria > Rotaria sordida. The sequence continues at coordinate 10,451 of CAJNOL010001504.1, read as the reverse complement.
TGAACAAAAATTTTGAGAACACTCTATCAGGATCTTGTTTCTCTCAAAATGTTCTTCGCGTCGATCTGTCTGGAATCTTGATATCATCATTTTCTAGATCATGAATGGAAATCTGCTGAAACAATCCTCAAAACATTAGCATAAAAGATAGTGGCGAGATTTGATTGAAAAATTTTCCGTAGTTACGAAAAGCTTTTCTCTAGCACTATCTTATCAGAAAGTTTGTATGCATGCTAAACAGACTAAACTTCGCAGGAACTTACAAACGGATGTCTCAGATGTAATGCAGCTTACTGTTAAAGTACTGAGAATTCGAATGCTAGTCTTTGCGGAGTTCTGCAAAGGAGAACATAGAGATCTGTAGATTTTCAACGCCGTTTGCAAACCGTCCATCTTTATAAAATAGCCAGGAGAGTTCTACAAAGTCATTAAGAACTACGACAGTTCCAGCTCCGATGAAGATCAACTTCAGAAATTCGGTTAGTAAGTCATCATCAAGAATGTTTAAGGTATTGTGAAAATACTAAAGATGCAGTCGAGGATACTGATTTGCTGTTGAGAAATGATACAAGCATCACTAGAAATGCTACCGATATCATCAACAACGCTACACGCACGATGTAGCATTCTAAACCAATCCACAGAGTTAATAAATGTATTGTGAGCACTGCTACAGCATTGCCGTGGTTATGAAAGTGGTCCCCAGAAGTGCTAAAGATATTGTTAGTGGAACTGAAGCAAATTACCAGGAATACTAAAAGCATTGTGAGGGATGCTGAAGTCAATGTCAGTAATCCTACAGACATAGTCAAAAATGGTACTGACGGTCTCCGGAATGCTAAAAAAGTTCAGAGCGATGCTACGGGAGTTCTTAGGAATGTCATACCTTTTCTAAACTATGCTAAGGAGATACTCGGCGATACTTGAGGTATTGTGAGGTTTGCTTAAGGTCTCCTGCAAAAATCGATCTCAGCCCAGGTACATTCAAATGACATGAAATTTTCAGAATATATTGGAGGTTCTAGTGGAGAGGCTATGGTAAAATTTTCAGCTCAATAGCATGACGTTTGGCTGAGATATTCACCAAACAATGGTCAAAAACTAGCACATTTGGCAAATGAAATTTCTCCGTATAGATTAGATTCATTCTATACATTTAGTATTTGTTTGTTTGAAAGTGCATGTCAGGGTGGAGTGCCTATCAGAG